>APFE030907752.1:0-19380 GCA_000404065.3 Pinus taeda | reverse complement strand
AAGGAAGAGAAACATCAGGTTGAGGTAAATATTCTAAAAGATAAATTAGAAGGAAAGGATAAGCTCTTACGATTTCAATATAGTACTAAGATCTTGGATGATATTCTTAGTAGTCAAAGGTTTCCTGCTATCAAAATTGGTCTTGGTTTTCATGAATCTGTTGAAGGTGAATCTAGTTCAAAAAGTAAGACAAGGAGCTCTAATGCAAAAACTGAAATGATCAACAAGGAGATGAGAGGTCAATCCCATCAAGAACCAAGGAAAGAAATTCTTCTAAGAAAATCTTTTACTCCTAACCATGGAAGTGATAGTCGGTTATTTCCTCCGATGAATAATGTTGAATGTTATGTATGTCACAATTTTGGACATGTTGCAGCCAAATGCAGAAGTAGAATGGTTCAAGACCATCACACAAAAAGATCATCACATTCCAGGTACTTTAAGGGATATTGTTTTTCTTGCAATATGTTTGGTCAAAAAGCTGTTGATTGCTACAGAAGGAATATGAAACATGTAAGATGTTATGCATGTAACAAGCTTGGACATATAGCAAAGGAATGTAGGAGCAAAGTATGAGCACCATACCAAAAGGAGAAAACATCATCATAGTCAAAGATATGGAAGAAAAAGGAAGTACAGTTAGAAAATGTGGCATAGTAGAGTATATAGACATGATAGACTCAGAGGTAGCTGAAAGTGTAGAACCTCAATGTTCTAAATCTCATATGCAAGTTTCATGAAGACAAGTCGCATGTATACGTGAGTTCGAAGCTACACAGTCATGTATATGTTGAAAAGCAGTGGGACATACTTAAGAAAAAGGGTCTGATATGGTTCAATCAATTATTTTCTCTATTTGATGATGGTTACAATCTGCTGATGATGTGTGGAAATGTGTTGGTACTCATAAGATGTTGTTTAGAAGTGATTTTCATCCTAACTTGATGATGATTATGCCTTGATACTTCTTGCTGATATATGCATGTTCAGATCTAACAGTGAATAGATGGCACAGGTTGAGGGGGGAAATATGCTTTGAATAATGCATTGTTGTCATTATGGTTAGAAGTCTTTGGTGATAATGCTTATGTGGCTAAATGATACATCTTGCTGGTTGGTTAAGAGAATGGTATTGCAGGTTACAAGTTGCTAATATTGATGAGAGATTCTTATGGTGCAGATCATCTGATGTATGATAGTTGATGATGACTATCATGGTCTTGTTTAGGTCATTGGTCTTTGTTAAACATGTCATGAATTTCTTTTAAGACACATGAGTCATATCATGTACTTTGTACCCGCACTATGCATGGGAAGGATGATGTAATAATGTCGATCTCAGGCATGTATAAACATTTGGTATATCCCCACTTGGCTCGGTGGATGAGTAAAAATGGTGTATCCTCACTTGGTTGGGAGATTGTTGTATGTATTAGTCATTGGTGATAGGAAGGTCATACTAACTTAGTTGAGTTGTAGAGTCATGTTATTCTTTAATATCTTTGTAGATTTTGCATGTGCTCAGGGGGAGCATGAACAGATTGGTACATCTTGGCATATACAAAAGGGGGAGTTTGATTAGAGAATTCAAAATGTGCTTAGGGGGAGCATGGGCGGATTGGTACATCTAGGCATCTACAAAGGGGGAGCTCAATCATAGATTTTTGCATGTACTTAGGGGGAGTATGGACAACAGAATGTATATCAGGGGAGAAAATATCTTGGTCCGCCCTTTGCCCTTGATGTCAAAGGGGGAGAGTGACTTGGTGTGGTTATTGCCATCAAGTCCAAAGGGGGAGATTGTTGGCATTATGATACAGGTAAAACTCAAGTGTTTTTCGTGATGGAAACTTACTCAGATGACAGATCATAGTTCAGACTCACAGAATGAAGAAAGAAAGGTATACATAGGTTCACTATATACCAAGTCACATATATACACAGGTTCACTATATACCAAGTCATGTACACACGCAGGTTCACTATATACCAAGTCGCATATATACGTAGGTTCACTATATACCAAGTAGTGTATACATGCAGGTTCACTAAATACAAAGGCACGTATAACGTACACACGCACTTTCATAAAAGGAAAGGAACGTACATGTCAGAAAACTAAGTTTAGGTCTGTGGTATTTGGTCCATGGTATTTTGGTATTTGGTCCGAGGTATTGACCCTAGGTATTGGGTCCAAGGTATTGGTCCTATGTGGTTTTGGACCATGATATTGAGAGAGGCCTAAACCTATATAAGGAGAAGAAGATCATTAAGCCAAGGGGCAAGTGTGCAAGATTTGAATATCTGATGAAGTGTGAGATCTAGTATGTTGGTTATGGGTTTGTGATGCTTTGCTTGATCTGAACCAAGGATGCACCTATGCGGTTGTTGATGGATGATGGATCAGGATCATAAGGCTTGGAATGTATTATCATTATGTGGTTTGATCATGGATAGACTAGACCTGAATTATTGACGCATGTTTTATTGTATAAATGTTATGATCTGGGTATGACTGATGTTTGATATAGCTGCAAAGTTCTGAGTTAATATTTGCAGATGAGTACACGGGTTCACTTTGGTAAAAGTGCATATACACATAGGTTCATCCCATCATAGGCGTATACTATTTGAAGTATGATATTTGAAGTTGCGGATTGGATTTGGTTGTTGTTGTAGAGTTCTAGGTTCTACTCTATGTTCTGGTGACTGTGTTTTGATGATAGGGTTACAATGATTCAGTGTTGGATGATTGGTTGATGCAATAGTGGTATTGCAGTGGTGATTGATTTTGAGCTTCAATGTTGTTGATGGGTCCAGTATGAAAATTGGATGAAATGTGGCCTTCATATTATGGTGTTTTGATGAAACAAGAAGGTCGTAGCTTTCAATAGGCCGACACCTATGTACTAGTAAACATATCGGCTGGTACAAGAGCCAGGGGGTTGTAGCTCCCTTCCAGTAGAACATGGAGAATGAGAGAAGGTTGTAGTCTTCTGCAGGTGGGTTCCTGCATACTGGTATGAGTCTGCGGCAGTACAAGATTGCAAACAGGTTTTTTTTTATCTTAAAGAAACAACAGCAGGTGGTTTTTTTCCCGCATTGGGTTTCCACCTTATATCATGGTGTTCATGTGTGCTTCTTATGTGTGATGATATGTTCTATTTTACTACACCTGTTTACTATTCATATGGCTAATGAAGTTCTGATACACTGATTAAAGATCAACATATAATGGATTAACTGAATCACAAGTTTACTAGATATATGCTAGTTGCATTAAACATAGTTGCGTGTACATGCGGGTTCCCTTAACTAAAGTATCGTATATGAATCTAAGATGGAAATGAAAAAATTAGTGATTTTCTAATACTGATTCACCCCCCCCCCTCTCAGTATTATTTCCAACAGAAGGGATGGTAAAGATTAGACTGAGGGATCCAATAGTGGAAACTCTCTTGTTTTGTAGTTTATATAACTACCCTCCCTCCCTCCTCTATTTGTGTTGCCATTTACAATGTGAGACTTTAATCAATCCATGCTCTACAAGAGGATGATGCATTGAGGGTTTTCATCTTCCTTGATTCAACAACCCCTTTGGAGTTTTACAACCAATTCTTTCCATATTACGGTTTTATACTCTTTAAGGATATTGTTATATAAACTTGGAGAGTTTCAAGTTTTTGACATGGTCACCTTCAATATAGGTATGACCAATCTACAAATTTCTTTCATGAATTATGAACTCATGTTAATATCCTCTTTTCTCCTTATAATTTTACTTCTATAAACTTATTGGGTTGGTAACTAACAAATTTCTATGTGAGTATGCAGATATAAGGTTTTCACAAGGGACTTGCCTCTCATTCTTTAAATAGGACAAGGGTATCTACCTCTATTACTAAGCTTGCATCCATGGGTACTCTTCTTTTCCTTTCAGAATGAACAACTATCCTCCGCCTTTGGAAATCTCTCAAGTAATTTTCACCAAGCTCCTATATTTTTCCTCTTGAGTTATGTCTAAAATTTTGTGTAGTATATTCGAGGGTTTTTATGTTTACTAATGGAAAGCCATCCTTATTACCAATATTCTTTCATTTTCTCTTCACAAGCCAAAGCTTGGCCTTTCATATCATTACTTTTGAATATCGGGAGTTTTACAATGTTCTAGGTACAAAACTAAAACATATTTTTTTTTCTCAATATCTCCTTGAGACTAAAGAGATTTTTTTTTTTCTTATTAAAGTAATATATATAGTCAATAATAAACCTCTTTTAATGACATAAATTGATTCTATCACAGGGTGAGGATTCTCAACCATTGTCAATTTCCTCTTAGGTAATTTATATAATTTTAAAGAATGAATCTTGCTTCTTTGTCCTGAAAAGGCATTAAATAAAATTTATTAAATATTAGAAAATGAATC
The DNA here is from genome assembly GCA_000404065.3 of Pinus taeda. Classification (NCBI taxonomy): domain Eukaryota; kingdom Viridiplantae; phylum Streptophyta; class Pinopsida; order Pinales; family Pinaceae; genus Pinus; species Pinus taeda. The sequence continues at coordinate 14,953 of APFE030907752.1, read as the reverse complement.
AACCCTTCATCCTTAACTAGATTACTATTAACCAGTCCTGTGGGCTTTTAATTTCACCCCCGCCGACTCGGGAGCCATATGGTACTTGCAGCGAATGACGCGATTAACAGAACGTGCAGTACACCTAGTTGCTGCAAACCTTCTCATCTTTGAAACACGAGGTAGTTATCCACAGTAGCAGGAATGATCCATACAGTGAAAGACGGGGTAATTATATTTGAAACACTATACAGTGCGCTCGCCATTTGTTCCCTACATTTATTTTTCAACTAGAAAAAAGACCTTCGTACTTTCATTAAAAAAAAGTAGTTAGATTTGTCTGGATTATCAGGCATTTTGTGAATACTGATCTCAATTTTCTATGAATGAGACAACCCGCCTTCCAGAAATCTCTCTCCTTTAAATGCAATAATTGCGTTATTCGTAGAGGTGGTCGCGTTACTTATAAAACATCTGAAAATTTAGAAACTAGTGATCCCACGTGAGTGGAAATTAGATTGGATGGCTATGCGGTCTGTCTCTTACAATACCATTCCTTCAATCATTTTCTGGGGAATTTGGAATTGTAGAAATACCTTTATTTCTCGATAATTTGCCTGGTAATATTGATGGAACTAATTTTTACATGTGTTTATTTTCAAGTATATGGTCCTATTCCAGGTGAATTGCATGACAGAATGTTTAGATTCATGAATTACATGGACAGAAGGTTTAAACTTATGAATTGCATAGACAAACTCACTGCAGGTTTGGTCAATGGAAGATATTCGGGGTAGTTAGGAAGGTTTAATGATAATTTTTTCATCAGAGTCTTATTTACATGAAACATGAATATGTTATAAATTCGATAACTCAACCATATGTTTGACTTATATACCACACTTCTTCTGAGATTTGGCAGCCCTTTTAAAAACTCCCTACAAATTTCTTCTAAGATTTGGCACCCTTTTAAAAACTCCTTACAGATTTTTTCTAAGATTTGGCACCCCTTTTAAAAATTCCCTACAGATTTCTTCCGTAGAACTGCGTCTATGCGAAATTATATGTATGCAGTTGTGGAGCTCAAATTGTCCTCTCTGATGATCATAATATACAAATTAGCTGGAACTGCTCACGGATAAACATCTAAGCAGAAGTTATTCCTCTTTGGAGTCTATTATTTTGTGTTTCATGGTTCTATCTTCACACACTGTTTGTATTTCTACTAAAAAGTAACAATAAATTAGGTCAATGAATCCTCCATTACTTTGCGACTGGATGCACCAGATAAAAGAACTAAAGACCTGCTGCAAAGAAATTACATGACATTATGGGTGAAATACATTTCAAGTTTTACTTAAGATGCTTTATAAAATATGCTAGATATCTCTATCTCTTGATTTTTACACTAGCATATACTTGTTATTTTTAATGCTGATATTACATATAAACACTTTATTTATAGTTTCTTTTTTGATATTTCATGTGACACATTTTCTATGGGAGTTTCTGGGACCATCTTTTTGATGTAGTTCGTTCGTATTTGATGCAATGTGGATGATGACTGTAAAATGCAGAAGACTTTTAGACATATCAGAATTATGTAAATAATTTTTTATCAATAAAAAATTTGTTAGTTTTTATTTCCAAAAAAGGGGCGGTATGTCTTTTAGATTAGTTTTAGCCTTGTAATAATTTGTTTCTCTTCTTTTTATACTTTGTAAAGTATTAAATTTTCATCTTTCATTTAAACAAGTTTCACAATGTGGTTTTATGTTTAAGATTTTGCTTTTTAGTTAGTTTGAAATGGAAATTATTTTTATCTTCTAAAATTGACACAATTTTAATAATTATTATTAAATTTTCAAAATAATAAAAATATGAGAAAATATATTAAATCTCACATATGTTTATATAAAAATATTATCCAATTAAAGTGTGATATAAATTTTGATGGAAAATATCTTGTGTTAATAAATTAGATTTTTTGATAAATATTTTTATTTCTACTATTTTTTTTTATAATTATTTTTTTTATTTAAATATTAAAGCTTTCTTCCCTGTAGGTAAGTACTCAGGGGATTTGAACCAACGACCTATAGCAAGGAGTGTTAGTGATGACCTATCGCAAGGAGTGTTAGAGACCTATAGCAAGGAGTTCCTTAAGAGTGCACCTATTCACCATCAATCCAAAGCCCAGTGAGCTTAATATTTAAATTGTATTTAAAATGGATGGACTTTTTTTTGAGTGATTAATAGAGTTTTTTTTTTTTTTTTTTTTAATATGAAATAGATTTAAAAAATTATAAAATATCTAAATTTTTGTTAAAATTTTGCAAATTTTTATAAAATAATAGTAAGAAAGAGAAGATGTTATTTATATTATTTTAAACAAATAATAAATAATTTTTTATTAATAAATACAGAGTATATATTAATATTAAATAATTGTATAAATCAATATTTAAATAAAAAATTAACTTAAAATAAATTTGTTTACCTTGTAGATTATTTGATTTTGTGGAATTTAATGTATTTTTTAGTATATTCATTCTCATGGTTTTAGGTATATTCAATTCTTATATAAAATAAAATTAAATAAATAACATATTTAAGGAAATTTCTAGTTTATTATTAACATTTACAAAAAAACTATCTTTAAAAAAATTAATCATTTTGATATATCATTACACTTGAAGTTTTGAAACTAGAATAATGTCTTGTAAGTTGTATTGTTCCCTTAAAACTTGATAGGCAGGTCCAACTCAGTTTTTAGAATTGCTCTTAATAACAAACTTACTTTAAGTTTTTGTTTTTCTTTAGGCCCTTTTTCATTTTTCCAAACAAACAATAGACTTTAAAATTTACTTTGAAAGCTTTCATATTTAACATGATAATGAGTGGAAAAACACATATCCTAACTTTATTGCTTAACTCAAGTATAAAAATGAGTCTAAATTCTTGTCATTAATGCCACCATTGACCTTTTTGTACTAAATAACTGTGAATAGAGATTTTAAAAGTGCAAGAGATGGTCCTACTTTCTATTCAATGCATAACCTCTAGTGTGATGGTTGTTAATGCATATATGTCATGTACCTACAAAATCCATTAAATAATACACGTAATTTATACCAAAAAAAATAAAATTAACTATATTCTTTTACTAGTACATCAATCTCATTATGTTGTTAAACAAGGGTAACAAAGGTAGCATTTAAACGAGTTTATGTTCCCACAATTACATTTCCACTTGGTAAGAAAAACATTTGCGATAATGAATAAGAAGTAATTTTTTCTATGAATAACTTAATTTTTTGTATCTATATATATATATATATATTATATATATATATATAAACATAGCTTCTCTAAGTCACTATTTGTCTTACCTAGCTTACTAGGCCCCTTGGGCTATTAACCCTTGATTATAAATTAATTAAAATGGGCATTCCATCTAAGGTAATTAACATCCAATCTTATGTCATAATGCATATCTATATATATTTCTATATATATATATATATATTATATATAATATAATATATATATATAACCTATGCCAACATGCCTTTTCTCATAATTTGATATTGTCACTTGATAATTGTAAGATCCACAAGTTTACCAATGTGTTGTCATCGTTAGGTTGTTAAGGTTCTGCTATGGATACACCAATCTATCTCTGGCGTTAACATTCCTTATAATTGTGTTTCCATTTTATTCCATTTTATAATGTTATGAGTGTTTCAAACCTTTGTACTGCCATATAAACATAGTTCATGGGCCCAATACACGCTGGTATTCATGTATCCCATCACTACGTGGCTTGGCTTGAGTGTACCACCTCACTTGGCCATGTGATATGCTAGAGAAAGGATGGTCAAGATTAGAGTGAGGGATCTAATAGTGGAAATTCTCTTGTTTTGTAGTTTAGATAACTATCCTCCCCCCTCCTCTATCTATTTCGCCAATTACAATGTGAGACTACTCTACAAGAGGATGATGCTTTGAGGGTTTTCATCTTCCTTGATTCAACAACCCCTTGGGAGTTTTACAACTAATTCTTGCCATATTACTGTTTTATACTCTTTAAGGATATTATTATATAAACTTGGAGAGTTTCAAGGTGTCGACATGCTCACCTTCACTATAGGTATGACCAATCTGCAAATTTCTTTCATGAATTATGAACTCATGTTAATATCCTCTTTTCTTATTATAATTTTACTTCTATAAACCTAATGGGTTGGTAACTAACAAATTTCTATGTGACTATGCAGATATAAGGTTTGCACAAGGGACTTGTCTCTCATTCTTTAAACAGTACAAGGGTATCTGCCTCTATTACTAAGCTTGCATCCATATACTATTCTTTTCCTTTCAGAATGAACCACTATCCTCCTCCTTTGGAAATCTCTCAAGTAATTTTCACCAGGCTCCTATATTTTTCCTCTTGAGTTATGTCTAAAATTTTGCGTAGTATATTCGAGGGTTTTTATGTTTACTAAAGGAAAGCCCTCCTTATTACCAATATTCTTTCATTTTCTCTTCACAAGCCAAAGCTTGGCCTTTCCTGACATTACTTCTGAAGATTGGGAGTTTTACAATGTTCTAGGTATAAAATTAAAACATATTTTTTTCTCAATTTCTTCTTGAGCCTAAAGGGAAAAATTATTTTCTTATTAAAGTAATATATATATATATATATATATATATATATATATATAGTCAATAATAAACCTCTTTTACTGACATAAATTGATTTTGTCACAGGGTGAGGATTTTCAACCATTGTCAATTTCCTCTTAGGTAATTTATATAATTTTAACCCTTTTTATTTTATCTCAAGGTCAACTTAAATTTTTTTCTTCTTCTCATCAATTCGAATTATATTATAGTTATTATTGGGTTGAGGGGTTATCAAGAGGAAGGGTCTTAGGGTTTTTATACTCTTGTTATCTCGAGGCGCTCATCAACTCACTTCTTTTCCTTGTGTTAGAGTCCTATATTATAGGGATCTTAGTCATTCCAGTCTTTCTATGTACTTGATGTCAATTTGTAAATATTAGTCTTGATTTCATGAGTATTATGGTTCAAAAGGGTCTTTTGTGAATATGGGGTCTTTTGTGAATAAGGTTTAGGATTAAGTCTCATGAAAAGGTTCTAGGATTGAAAGAGTTCTATTTGGTTAAGGCAAAATTTAGTGTCATGAGAGATCATAAAAAAAAAGGTAATCTTAAGGGGTAATTGGTCATGTCATGAAATATTTGGTCATCATGAGTTTTTTATGATGATTGATGTCAGTTATAGGGATTAGTTATGGTCAATCATTTCATGCTACCATTATTTAAAAAACACCACTTATCCATATTTCAAATCTAGAAGTGGGTCATCATTATTTTAAAATAAGATCCTAGAAGTGTATGAAGGTTTCAAAAGTGCCTTTTCACATTCATTTCAATCGTTCAAAACTATTATATTCTCTTAAACACTTTGGAGCACAAGAAGAGGAACATTGTTATTTTCCAATGAAGTTGCTGCAAATGTTGGAGTTTGTTGCGTTTCTACAGTGAAGGGTAATTTTGAAAGTTGGAGGTTTGTAGCTTAAGCAAAGATTTTTAAACATTCTTCTAATGTTGTATGGGTTGTATTCCACCTTCCCAACATGTTCAAAAGTCCAAAAGATGGACAGAAGCATGGTAACCAATGACTTGTTGTGCAACCATCAAAAGCATTAGGGTTTGATTAAAAATCAAAATGTTTGCATTAATTTTGTGTGTGGGAACTTAAAAGAGGTTTAAAATGGTGGAAACATAATCAATCATCCATTTTTTCTCAACCAAGGTTCAAGCATGTGATGAAAGCCATGCAAAGAAAATTTGTTGCACAAGTCTACTGCACAAACGTATGTTCACCATATCTCTTTAACCCAATGCCCGTTTTCCATGAAATTTTTATAGGAAATGCATGGGGGTAAGCCAGATACAGTCACTTAATTCCAAGTCAAAATGATTCATAGTTTTTGAGAAACAATCTACCATCATCTATAACCAATTTTGGATTTTCTCAAAATCCGTGAGTATAATTTTGGCTCAAATTATTTGTGGAGAAGGGTTATAATGATATTTAATTTCTATAAAAAAATCAGTTCAATCTGGCTTACCCTTTAGAATATATTTAAAAATAACAATCTTTGTGCAAAGGAGGCATGGGAGGTGCTGTGCAAGTTTGCTGCAAATTTGATAACAAAAGGGAGATAGTAGTTCAGAGGCATGTTTTCACTTTCGAAGTTGTTTCATGAGTTCATAACCTGCTCAGGGAAATTTCAGGACAACCCATTAGTTTCATCCTGTCAAGATGGACTGGAGGTATGCGCAACTTGGACTGCTACAAATGGAGATTCACAGCAGATTTGTTGCGTACAGAGACAGATTCCTTTTTTGAACAATTTTTTTTTACTCTAGTGTTGCAAAAAGAGGATTTTTATGACCACATCATATATTATTTACAATTTGAATACTTTTAATATGATTTTTTTGTACAAGTTAAATGTATTTGATGTGTGAGCAAGTTGTAATAAATAGGTCAAAGGTAGTTTCCTAGTACCTAGGAAAGTGGTTTTTGCTTTCCTATTCTCATATAATTAGTTTTATCTATTGAGGGAATAGGTGGATTTTGACCCCCTTTGACGTAGGAAGAGCATATTGTATATAATGCATGAATCTAAATGTATAAAGTGTTAGATTTAGGAGTGAATAGAGCGTATCTTTTGAAAACTTCGTAAACAATGGAGAAAGTTTTAAAATAGTGATCAATACACCAATATAGAGAAAATTTTGTTCTAGGATTCTTGTGTCATACATAATGGTGATGCACCTCTCTTTTTTATTTGTCTTCCCTTCTAGTTTTCACATGTACTTTGCTTCTTAATTGTTTCAAAGAAAATTATGTTGCATAGATTACTTTGATACCCTGCTCATGCTTATCAAACAATTTCAGTGTTTTAATCTGAAGTTAGATGTATAATTCATATATACAAGATTTATATTTAATGGATCCTTACTCTCATTTCATTTCATCCGCACTACAATATTTTTTGTAGATCAAGGAGTCTGCCTACCTCGCCCTAGGAGCTTCTCTATTGATTGTGATGGGTTACTAAACATTATTTTGACTCCATGCCCAATAATCTCTCTTTCGCCCTGTAGCCACAACTTAAAAAAAAAATCACTTTAATGATCTGCATAACTAGCCTCAGATTAGAAATCATTCAGTCATCTAATTGATTGAGAAAACCTTAGTGAGAGAGTACTCTCCAAGGCTATAAGGGCTAGATTCTAGCCTAAAAGTGGTATGTGGTTACCTTTGTAATCCTTTTTTAGCCCAAAGGAGATTACAGAGTGCTAACATTTTGGTGCCATTGACGAGGACGGATGTTTCATCTTCTCCAAGAAAGATCATCAAAGTTTCATATCTGATTGTTGATGGTGGACATTTGTCAGACACAAGGAGGTTGTACCATTCACCCAGAGATTCCAATCAATGTTGCATTCATATTCAAATCTTAGTTGATAGAGAAATGGAGGGATATTTCAGAAAGATGAGTTATCAAATCTTCCATTTTTTGCAAGAAATCTTATTCTTTTTGTCAGATACCTCTTGTCCTTTCATGAGAAAGTTAAACCAAAATTCCTTTACTTCTCATATTCTAATGATGACCTTAAGGATGCACTTGATCCTCCCTCTTTTAAAATTGTAAATAAATCTTCTTTTCCTTGCACTTTTTATGTTGAAAAAGATTCCAATGACGACTATGATCAATTTTATGAACCTCATGTGACCCAAGACGTTGTCATACCCCCTGTACCAAATCCTATATCTTCCAAGTTTCAAGAGAGATATAAACCCCTTAAATTACATCCTATCCTACATGGATTTCCATGAAATCACTATAAGTATTTGCTTATGTTTGATGGAGGATTTGACAAGATTTCAGCTAAAAAACATATCTAGGGTTTTGAACATTTCCTTGACCTTTTCAAAATTGAACAAGATGATGTATGTATGAGAGATTTTACTCAATCATTGCAAGGACAAGCTAAGAGATGGTTTAGAAGTCTTCCAGTTGGGAGTATTGCCAATTTCCAATAGTTTGAGCACACTTTCCTTGATAGATGGGAGGTTAAGAAAAACCCTTTCCAAACTCTGGCCGAAAATGAGAGTCTAAAGAGGTATCCATGTGAGTGAGTCAAAGATTTCTTAGCCAGATTTTAAAAAGTTTGCAATTCCATACTTGCTACTATAAAACCTTCCCCCAGGTTTGGATATGGTTCATTAGCCTGATGAATTTGATTTTTATCCCTCTTATCACCTCAGAGAGAGGAATCCATCCACTTTGGAGGATATGCAGAAAAATGTTGTTAGTGTGGAAGCAAACTTGCTAGACAAGAAGTTCAACATGACCACTGAAAGGAGGAGCCATCAACATCATCATATATCAAGCTAGATACTTTAGTGAAAATAATAGAAAATATTATGGAAATGATGACTTCAGGAAAAAAAATTCTGCTGAAGAACAAAAGAACCTATGAAATCAACAATAAATAAGTCATCCTTTCCAACCAAATTTTGCATAAGTGGGGTTGCTGGCCCATACAGTTTTGTTGCTGATTCATGTCACCATGAGCTAGAAACTAATTGTTTTATATATTCACTTGAAGAAAATCATGAATAGAAACCAATGGCATGTTCTCAACGAGATAATGTTCAATTACAACAACTTATACAAAGTAGTCAGCATGCCTATGTCAGTTATGAAAAGAATGAAGAATATGAACAAAATATTGAATTAAGTGAAGAAACTTTGCCTTTTTGTTTTGATTCATTTAAATTGCTTAAGAAGAACTTTCATAATTTTAAAGTTCAACAATATTATAGTTCTGACATTGAACATAAGGAGAAAATGAGGTTATTGATGGAAACTCTCTGCCATTAAGTTTTGTTTCATTTGAGTTCTTGAAGAAAAATTTTAAAACTGTCACTGAAGAAAAGGATGGTGAGCCTATGAAAGATCATATAGTCTCCTCGGAACCAATACAAATAAATTGCAACAGTCTTCTCATGTTTTCAATTATCCAATAAAAAGTTATTATGATGGTTTTTGCAATCAATGTTCTCCTCCTTTAGCTAGTTTTGAGCCTCAAAATAGGGGTGATGAAGACTTAGTTCGACAACCAACATCATTGTTTTGTCTAGCATGGGTTCCATTAAAAAAGTCAAATGAAGGTTTTCAGCCCTATCGTCATAGCTATAAGATGAAATTTCATGAAATCAAGGATGCATATACATGTTTGTATTCATGGTATGTAGACCACCTAGAGAAAAATGACAATTTGTTGGATGAGCTGAACTTCAGTGTTCATTCATTTGAGGATCCTTTCACAGTGTTCTTAGAGTTAGAAAATGGGCCTAAGTTCTTAAATCCTGTCAAAGATGAATTTGTTTGCAAGTTTTTACTATAGTTGTCATTCAGTTGGTTTTCTATTTTCTTGTGAACAAGCACATGCATAGAACTCAACTAGCGGATAAAGTTCTTGTGTGGTTACACTAGTTGTTTGAATTCAATAAATCAAGTAGATTGTGGATCAGTTAGGGTGGGTAGGTATGATGAACAAGCTTAGTACAATGAGTATTCTTTTCAGTTTCAGTTTTTAGCAAAGTTTTTAGTTTTCAGGGTATAGTTTAGGTTTTAGTTTGAAGAATGGATTTGGTTCAGTTGAGGATTGGAAGAGGCTTCCAGTTTGGTTTCAATTACAATGGTTTTGTAGCAGTAATAGGTTGTAGGAATGATGATGGTCAGGCACATGGCCTACAGTGTTTTTGACACCTCGCAAGAAGGATTCCATCCCCATTAGAGCCAATGTTAGGGTGTTATATTTTAGGGATCTTAGTCATTTTTGTCTTTTTATATACTTGAGGTCAATTTGTAAATGTTAGTCTTGATTTCATGAGTATTATGGTTTAAAAGGGTCTTTTGTGAATATGCAGTCGTTTGTGAATATGAGGTCTTTTCTGAATAAGGTTTAGGCTTAAGTCTCATGAAAAGGTTCTAAGATTGAAAGAGGCCTATTTGGTCAAGGAAAATTTTAGTATCATGAGAGATCATCATAAAAAGGGTAATCATAAGGGGTAATTGGCCATGCGATGAAATATTTTTTCATAATGAGTTTGTTATGTTGAGTCATGTTAGTTATAGGGATTAGTTATGGCGAGTCATGTCATGCTACCATTATTTCAAAAACAACACTTATCCATATTTCACATGTAAAAGTGGATCATCATTACTTTAAAATAAGATCATAGAAATGTATAAAAGTTTCAAAAGTTACATTTCACTTTCATTTAAATCATTCAAAACTATCATCTTCTCTGAAACACTTTGGAGGATGAGAAGAGGAACGTTGTTATTTTCCATTGAAGATGCTACAAAAGTTGGAGTTTGTTGTGCTTCTGCTGTGAGGGGTAATTTTCAAAGATGGAGGTTTTCAGCTTAAGAAAAGGTTTTTAAACAAGTTTCCAATGTTGTGTGGGTTTTATTCCACCTTCCCAACACGTTCATAAGTCCAAAAGATGGGTGAAAGCATGGTAATGAATGAGTTGCTCTACTTCTTGCTGCGCAACTGTCAAAAGCATTAAGGTTTAATTAAAAATCAAAATTTTGGCATTATTTTTTGTGTGTGGGAACTTAAAGAGGTTTACAAGGGTGTAAACATAAAAAATCATTCATTTTTTTCTCAGCCAAATTTCAAGCATGTGATTAAAGACATGCAAACACAACTCGCTGTACAAGTGCACTATGAAAACATATTTTCATCATATCTCTTAAACCCTATACCTGTTTTCCATGAATTTTTTATAGGAGATGAATGGGGGTAAGGTAAACACACTCACTTAATTTAAGGTCAAATTGATTCACAGTTTTCGAGAAACGAGCCACCGTCATCTACAACCATTTTTCGATTTTCCTTAAATATGTGAATCAGATTTGGTTAATTTTTTTTTATAGAGAAGAGCGATAATGATATTAAATTGCTATAAAAAATAAACACAATCCAGCTTACTATTTAGGAGATATTCAAAAAATACAGTCATTTTGCGAAGTAGGCAAGGGAGGTGTTGCACAAGTTCGTTGTGAATTTGATAACAAAAGGGGGATAGTGGTTGAGAGGCATGTTTTCAGTTTCAAAGCTATTACATGAGTTCATAACCTTCTTAGAGACCTTTCAAGACAACACATTGGTTTCATGCTTTATAATATGAACCAGAGGTATACACAACTTGGATTGTTTCACAATTGGAGATTTGCAGCAGATTTGTTGCATATAGAGAAAGTTTCCTTTTTTGAACATTTTTTTTTTACTCCAGCGTTGGAAAAAAAGGAGCTTTATGACCACATAAGATATTAATTACTATTTTAAGACTTTTAATATGATTTTTTATACAACTTCGATGTATTTGATGTGTAAGTAAGTTGTAATAAATAGGTCAAAGGTAGTTTCATAGTACCACCTAGGAAAGTGGTTTTTGTTTTTCTATTCTCATGTAGTTAGTTTCATCTTTTGGGGGAATAGGTGGATTTCGACCCCCATTGACTTAGGAAGAACTTATTGTATATAATTCATGAATATGAATGTAGAAAGTGTTGGATTCATGAGTGAATAGAGTGTATATTTTGAAACTTCGTAAGTAGTGGAGAAAATTTTAAAACAATGATCAATACATCAATAAATAGACAATTTGTTCTAGGATTCTTGTGTCAGACATAATGGTGATGTGCCTCTCTTTGTGATTTGTCTTCCCTTCAAGTTTTCACATGTACTTTGCTTCTTAATTGTTTGAAAGAAAAATTATGTTGTATAATTTACATCAATACCATGCTCATGCTTGTCAAACAATTTCAATGTTTTCTTCTGAAGTTAGATATAGAATTCATATATACATGCTTTATATTTAATAGATCCTTCTCGTATTTCATCCTAGCCACACTCCAACAAATTTTGTAGATCCAGGAGTCTGCCTACCTTGCCCTAGTTCAAACTGCTCTGTTGATTATAATTAGTTATTGAACGTTATTTTGTCTCCATGCCTAATATAGCTCTCTTACACACTATAGCCACAACTTTAAACACTTTTTCACTTTAATGATCTGCATAACTAGCCTAAGATTAGAAATCATTTGGTCATCTAATTGACTGAGAAAACCATAGTGAGAGAGCCCTTTCTGAGCCTAGAAGGGTTAGATTCTAGCCTAAAAGTGGTATGCGGTTACGTTTGTAATCCTTTTACAGTCTAAAGAAAATTACAAAGTGCTAAAATTTTGGCGTCGTTGTCAGGGACAAAAGGTTTCATCTTCTCTAGGAAATATCATCAAAGTTTTAGATATGATTGTTGATGGTGGACAAAAATCAGACATAAGGAGCTTGTACCATTCACCTGGAAATTCCAATCAATGTTACATTCATATTCAAAGCTAAGTTGATAGACAAATAGAGGGATATTTTAGAGATACCAAGTGTCAAAGCTTCAATTTTTTGCAAAAAAACTTATTCTTTTTCGTGAGAACCTCTTGTCCTTTCTTGAACATGTTAAAAGAATTTCCCTTTACTTGTCATTTTCTAATGATGACCATAAGTATTCACTTGATCCTCCCTCTTTTAACATTGTAAATATATATTCTTTTCCTTGCACTTTTGATGTTGAAAAGGATTCCAATAATGACTATGATCAATTTTATGAACCTCATGTGACCCAAGCCACTGTCATACCCCTTGTATTGAATCCTATATGAGAGATATAAACCCTTCAAATATCCTTTTATCCTCCATGAATTTCCAAAAAAGCACTATAAGTATATGCCTATGTTTGATGGAGGATTTGACAATATTTCCACCAAAAAACACATCTAGGGTTTTGAACATTTCCTTGACCTTTTTGAAATTGAAGAAGGTGATGTATGTATGATATTGTTTTCTCAATCATTGTAAGGAGAAGCGAAGAGATGGTTTAGAATTCTGCCAACTGGGATTATTGCCAATTTCCAATAGTTTGAGCACACTTTATTTGATATATGGAAGGTTAAGAAAATCCATTTATAGATTATGGCCGAACATGAGAGTCTAAAGAGGTATCCATCTGAGGCAATCCAAGAGTTCTCAATGAGAGTTTAATAAATTTTACCTTTCCATACATGTTTCTAAAAAGCCTCCCCCATGGTTTGTTATGCTTCATTACCCTGATGGCTTTGATGTTGATCTTGCTTACTAGCTCAAAGAGAGGAATCCATCCACTTTGGTGGACATGCAAAAGAATGTTGTTAGTGTGGAATAAAACCTACTAGCCAAAAAGTCCAAGATGAATGCTGAAACGAGGGGAGGTGTAAAGGAGGATCCATTGAAATCATCAGATAACAAGCTAGATACTCTAGTGAAAAAAATATAAAATATGATGGAAAGGATGACTTTGAGAAACAAATTTGTTGCTGGAGAACAAAAGAACCTAGGAAATTAGCAGTAGATAAGACATCCTCTCCAAGAAAATTTTGTAGAAGAAGGAGAGGTTTTGGCCCAAACAATTATGTTGTTGATTCATGTCACCATGAGCTAGAAACTAATTGTTTTACATATTCACTTGAAGACAATCATGAAGAAAAAACAATGGCATATTATCAACAAGAGAATATTCAGTTACAAAAAATTATAGAAATCAGTCAACCTAACTATGTAAGTTATGACAACAATGAAACACATGAAGAAAATATCAAATTAGGTGAAGAATATTTTCCCTTAATTTTTGCTTCATTTAAATTATTGAAGGAGAAATTTCATAATGTTAAAGGTCAACAATATTATAGTTTTGACATTAAACATAGGGAAAACAATGAGGTTGCTAATGGAAACTCTCTAACCTTAATTTTTGTTTCATTTGTCTTCCTGAAGAAAAAATTTAAACTTGTCACTAAAGCAAAGGATGGTGAGCCTTTGAAAGATCATATAGTCTCCTCGTAACCAATATACAATAAATTGCAGCAGCCCTCTTAGGTTTTCAATGATCCAATACCTAGTTATTTGGATGCTTTTTGCAGTGAAATTTCTCCTCTAGCTAGTTGTGAGCCTAAAAACAACAGTGATGAAGACTTAGTTCGACATCCACCATCATTATTTTGTCCAACATGGGTTCCATCGAAAAATTCAAATGAAGGTTTGCAACCCTATCATGACAACTATAATATGAAACTTCATAAAAGCAAGGATGCAAATAAAGGTTTGTATTCATGGTATGTAGACCACCTAGAGAAGAATTGCAATATGTCGGATGAGATGAACTTCAGTGTTCATTTTTTTGAGGATACTTTTGCGGCATACTTGGAGTCAACAAGTGGGCCTTAGTTCTTAAATTTTGTCAAAATTGAATTTGTTTTCAAGTTTTTACTAGAGTTGTCATTCAATAGGTTTTCTATTTTTCTCGTGAAGAAGCACATGCAAAGAACTCAACTAGTGGATAAAGTTATTGCATGGCTTCATTGGTTGTTTGAATTCACTAGATCAAGTAGCTTGTCAATCACTTAGAGTGGGTAGGTGTGATGAATAATATCAACACCATGAGAATTATTTTCAGTTTCAATTTGCAGTAGATTTTTCAGTTTCTAGTGTATAGTTTAGGTTTTAGTTTAAAGAATGTATTTTGTTCAATTGAGGATTGGAACAGGTTTCTAGTTTGGTTTTAGTTACAATGGTTTTAGAGCAGGAACAAGTTGCAGGAATGATGAAGGTCAAGCACATGGTCTGCAATGTTCTTGACACCTCATAGGGAGGATGTAATACCCATTGGAGCCAATATTAGGGTCCTATATTATAGGGATCTTAGTCATTTAGTATTTCAATGTATTTGAGGTTAATTTTCAAATATCATTCTTGAT
>APFE030907751.1:0-11886 GCA_000404065.3 Pinus taeda | reverse complement strand
ATTTGGATTGTTGCCTCTTCCTTGAGCATTTGCTGGACTGTTCCTTCCACCTCTGTTCTGGCTTCTGCCTCTTCCTCTTTTGTTTCCTCTGCCTTGACCTCTTCCTCTTCCAAAGGACATCTAGGTCTTAAAGGATTGCTCTAGAGATGAGTTTTCATTTCTACTCAACCTCTGCTCATGTGTTATCAGTGATGCATGAAGTTCATCAACTGAAACGTTTGAGAGATCCTTTGTCTCTTCTATGGTGGTGACAATCACATCAAACTTTGAGGGTAGGACCCTAAAAAGTTTCTCCACAATCCTCCTTTCTTCAAGAACTTCTCCATGAGTCCTCATTTGTGTGACTAAACCAATCACATGTGTGAAGAATGAGTCAATATTGTCTGACTCCTTCATGCACAGGTTTTCAAAATCTCTCCTCAGCAACTGTAGTTTTGTTGTCTTCACTTTCTCCATGCCTTGATAGGTTGTCTTGAGAGTTTTCCATGCTTCTTTGGATGTCTTAGCTGTTGCTATTCTTGGAAACACACTCTGGTCCACTGCTTGATACAAAAATACAAGGGCTTTTGAATCCTTCTTCCTATTGCTTTTTAATAGATCTTTCTCTGCCTGAGTTAATCTGTTAAACTCATTTTCATCTGCTGGTTCTTCAAAACCATCTTGAACTAATTCCCATAAATCTTGACAGGCAAAGAGGGCTCTCATGGTTATTGCCCAATAGTCATAGTTTTTCCCATTGAACTGTGGGAATTGAGGGTTAAACATACCCATGCTTCTGCTCGTGCTGGCCATTCTAGCACTCCTTAACTTATGCTATAAAATTCTTGACTATGTATTAAATAACTGATTGTTTCTTCAACAGCTACTTAAAAAAAACTTTGAGGAATACCTGGATCTTTTTAACTGAGTCTTCACTTTGCTGGAGAAGATTTACTTCGGCCAGAAAACTCCTTCCTTCAGCTTCTTTGAATGTCTTCAAAGAGCCTGAACAAGCTCTGATACCACTGTTGGGAATTTTTCTGGTTAAATCCCAAAAACAAACAAAATTGCACACAGAGACAATGCTCTATTTTTCACTCCAGGATCTTGACACAGCAGAAACAAAACAAAAAAAAAATTGTGAGCAGCAGATAGAGTTCATACACACCAAGGATTTCTATTAAAAAAAACTTTGTTACAGATTATAATATTCCTCTCTCGGAGAGGGATTCACCACTAACAATTCACTTCTGTGTGAAAAATTACATATATATTTTTCACACTGCTGCGTGCATCCTTTTGCATACACAGAACATTACATATGCACTGCTGTGCCTTCCTTTTCAATTGCTACTTCAACCAAAAAAAACATATATATATGACTACCCAAAAGGAAATTACTTACATCCGTTTTTTCTTGCCATGCTGCCGTAAAAGAAAAACAATAAATATTAAATGGTTTTAGTGGCTTTTACTTGTGCCCATACTCCCGCTGAAATAAAAATGATAAAATTAAAAACTTCACCAAAACTTACAAACCCTCAGTAAATTTGCATTTACTGTTTTATTGACAAAACTTGCGATAATGTAACTTTTACTTCACGTTGAATTCATTTTGCAGGCCTGTACTTCAACCAATATTCAATTTTGCTTTGGGAGCCCATCGGGTCCAGACTTCATTGCATGGCACACATATATGAAAAAATTGTGCACCCTTGGTTTCCCCGATTGCGATATGTCGATTGCAATATGGGCCGATACCTCCGATCATACATATTATAACATATTCCTAAAATATATAAAAGCACGAAATGAGCCACTGGTGGAACTGAAATATCTTTAAGCAAAAATGTTAAATACCCTTCGGGTCCGGGTTATCGGGTCACAACAAAACTCATGGTAAAGCCTCCCCGATTGATATCACTGATAACGATACGCCGATAGCGATATCGGTGATCGCTCATCGCAAACATGAAAGTTCCTTCACTGCCACTTCTCCGATGCGATATCGGCGATTGCTTATCGCTGGAGTCCTGTGTCGCTGAACTGCTCACCCGATGCGTAGTTGAAATTACGTTTTCAACAACCTGGGAATCTGCATGGACGATTCATGCTTGTTGTTGTAGATGGGTGCCGATAAGATAGTTCCACCTACATGAAGAGCAGCAAATTAGTATCAAACAATAAAATCACAGATCCTAAATGTATAACGAAGCAATTACAACAATTCTTAAGCCACAGCTTACCTGTCCAAATCACCGTGGAGAAAAGATGAGTCGGGTGAAAGCACAGGGGCTTGCCGCCAAGGGAACACCCAACTTTCTCCCTGCTTGTAACAAAGCCCATGATGTTACGTCAGAGATAGCTACTGTACCGAACTGTGCATGAAGAATAGAGGAAAAATGGATTTCATCGATTGTTGTGAGTTCTCTGAGCACCGGTGTCTTTCTCTCCAAAGTTTTAAATTGTAGAAGTAAACTGAAGTGATATGAGGAAAAACTGCGAAGAGAAACCACAAAACCCTGGAGAAGTTGTAGAGAAACATTTTCCAGTGGCAAAGAAAGAGAATAAGGGTTTGGGTGCCTTTCTCTCCAAAGTTTCAAACTGTAGAAGTAAACTGAAGTGATATGAGGAAAATCCGCGAAGAGAAACCACAAAACCGGGGCCATTACAGAGCTTTCCATTGTATTTATTGCTAATTAATGAAATGGATCAAATAGATACTTTACTTGTTCATAATTCTCACTCGTTAATGCCAGAGTTTGTGACAGGGATCTATGCTTGTGCTAAAAAAAATGTATCCCGCATTAGGGGCGGAGGGATTCTAAAGTGATCCTTTACCAAATCCGATATTTGGATCTAGAAATTGGTTTAATTAGTTTTCTAATCAAAGTGGTTTTTATAAATTTTATATTTTTGGATAATCTTTTTTGTCAGTAAGAAAAGAACGCTGCTTTGTATTAATAATATAGGAAAACCAATACATATTGATATTCTTCAGTAATCTACGGTAATACTTCTATTCATCCAAGTTATTTCTCCTCATTAAATATGAAATTCTACGTATTTTCTATTTTCTATCCAGCAAAGAAATAGTGAATGCAATTTTGCACTCTAGTTTCAGCTTCTACGTATAGGTAGGTACATGATAAAGGAGCCATTCTAGTTTATCATTTAAAAAAAGTCAATGCAATTTTGCACTCTAGTTTCGGCTTCTATGTACAGGTAGGTACATGATAAAGGAGCCATTCTAGTTTATCATTTTAGTATCGAAGGAGCCATTCTAGTTTATCATTTTAGTATCGATGTCAGGATGGAAGAATGAGCCATTCCATTTGGCTAAGTTTTGAACAGGGCCTTCTTTTTGCAATTTTTTAAAGAAACTATATTTAGATGGTTAACTGTTTTTGTGTTTCCTCATACAGTGGATGTGGGAATTTTTTTTGACATGAGGAATATATTGGACTTTTCTAATAGAGCTTCATGTATCAACTTTGCAAAGAGTAGCTAATTTTCATAGCCATGGAGTTATGCATAGGTGATGCTTGAAATATATTCAAATTATAGTTTCAACATCCTTTAGGAATATCTCCCATTACACTTTTCCCAGGGATTGGTTGCATTCTTTGCTCTCTTATCTAACCTATTGTTTTTAGTTTACTTACACTATATGGCAGAAGACTTGTCTAGTAGGGTAATGGCTTAATAATTTTCTTTTTTCCCATATAAGCATAATTGAAAAGCAATTTATTTCATGGTGGTTTGTGGAATCTTGTTCAGGAACGGTCACTATCATCATCACTTCCCCCTCTAGCTACTTCATACCCATCGTTGGTAAACCTTTGGAGCTTGGGACCTTTAGTAAGAATGCATGGAGCTACTATTTTTTTTGAAGTGTATACATGTTCTCTCCTCAAGGTTTTATTCTGATTTTAACTTTGGGTATATTCTTGTGTAAGCATGAGGGCTTCTTTACACAATGCCCGATAGAAATTTGTAATATGTTACATCTTCTTCCTTCTTGCTCTTCACTTATGCTAAATACATGAGCTCCTCCAAACAAGTAGTAACTTGTGGGTCAATGACTTTTAGTCCAAAGAGACTAAGAACTATTGCAAAACTCCAGGTATATATTCATAGAAATCAACTAATTAATTTTTCTAACCTTTTAATCCAATTATTAGTATATGGGGTCTAATTCAATGCCGTGTTTTTTATTTTTCAATGAAAGTTGATTACATAGGATAATCCTCTCAAGATGTCATACATGGTTGGATATGGTTCCCACTCTCCAAAATGTATTCACCAAAGGCTCTTCTCTTCCCTACAAGGAAAATCATCCTCAACCCATTCCATGCAATGCAAGCTTCCAATCTCTATAAATCAATCCACCCAATCCCAACATCTTGGTGGGAGATGTGGCAGGAGGCTTGGACAGCATGGATCGATTTCCTGATGACCGAAATGGTTACGAGAAATGAGAACCTTCTAAATATATCAATGCAACTTTAGTAGGCTCCATTGGTTATTTGGCCCATTCTACCATGTCCTAAACTACCTTTCCCTCTATACATCCTTATGTAAACAATACAAGGAGGATGGATGGAAGAACTATCTTCATGTTCAAATATTTGGTTGCAATTTTGTGTTTTATTGAAGTAACTATATATTTATTGTAATGTTTTAAAAGGAGCATTCTAAGAAATCAGTCTTATCTCCTGAAGTATCTTACCCTTTGGATCTCCTTATCTAAACCAGAGGAAGAGGATGATAGATGGAACTCTGAATTGTAGTGAAATAACTATATATCTATGGCAGTGCCCCTAGAACAAGTGTTCTAAGCATGCCACAAATGAGTCTGCCATTGTATTTATTGCTAATTAATGAAATGGATCAAGTCAAGACTTTACTCGTTCAGAATTCTCACTTGTTAATGCCATAATTTATGATATGGATCTATGCTTGTGTTAAAAAAATGTATACCACATTAGGGGTCGAGGGATTCTAAAGTGATCCTCTACCTAATCCGATATTTGGACTTAGAAATTGTTTAATTAGTTTTCCAATCAAGGTGGTATTTATAAATTTTATATTTTTGGATAATCATTTTTGTCAGTAAGAAAAAAAACTACTTTTTATTAATAATATATGAAAACCAATACATATTTACATTATTCAGTAATCTATGGTAATACTTCTATTCAACCAGGTTAATTCTCCTCATAAAATATGAAATTCTATGTATTTTTTGTTTTCCATCAAACAAAGAAACAGTCAATGCAATTTTTCATTCTAGTTTCGGCTTCTATGTACAGGTAGGTACATGATAAAGGAGCCATTCTAGTTTATCATTCTAGTTTTGGTTTCATGATGGAAGAATCAGTCATTCTGTTTGGCTAAGTTTTGAACCGGGACCTTTTTTTGTTTGCAATTTTTTAGAGTAGCTATATTTTCTTTTTTTGTTAAGCTTGGGAGGACCTTTCATTTTCTATTTATAATCGGCAAATTTTCACGACGTAGGTTGGCTAGGTAGCCTCAACTTTCCCAATGGAAAACCACGTCCCTTGGCCACCTATCCTCATTGTAAGCCATCCAAAAAAAATAAAGTTTAAATCTTTCTAAACAAGCTATGTGTGTCTCTGTTTCATGACCAGACTCTATATGTCTAACTATCCTTAAACATGCATGATGTAAAGTAAATGCTAACTGCATATATAATAAAAATAAACATGGTAAACTGACTAGCCCTTCTGCTCTTCCAATGTCGATTCCACAGGTCTCAGATCTTTGAGAGTTTCTCCAAGAATCTCAGTCAATTCTATGATGCATGGAATGTGCCTTTGAATTTTTTCCAATCTAATGTCCTTCTTGTGGATTTGAAAATGAATTATCTGCAGATTGTGTTTGTAACTCAGCATGCCCTGGAGAGAGAGTGCCATCCCCACCGAGATATGTTCCATGGCCTTCCTCAATAGGATTTTCATTAACCAGTAGAGGTATAATGTCTGCTTCAATTGGGTTATCCTTACTCTAGTATTCCCAGAGTCCAGGACTATTGTCCTCCAATTCTGCATCTCCTCCTCTGTCTCACTACCCTTCTTGATTTCTTCTTCCCATTCTTCTAGAAAATTCTGAATTCCTTCATCCGTTCCTTCTCGATATGTCGCAGTTGCTTCACTAATAAGATGCTCCACTAATTTCCTTCCTCTGCGGGGTTCTGACATGCTCGGGTCCTTAGCCTTTCTAGACTCCTAGCCTCATCTTCCTCGTCCCCATCCTCTCGCTCGCCGAGCCATATCAACATGGTTCGATAGCTCTTCACAGGAAAGAGATGTTAACCACAAGCATTGTAGCATATTATTGTCCTAGCTAGGATTGTCAATGTTGTCATTCTCCCCATTCTTTCTCTTGGCCCATTTACGAGCAAAATTGGGGGCAAGGTGGGCGGTCAGCTAGTCTTGAGACAGGGTCAGACTCCTTATCCCTTCTGGCTTTTCACTCCTCCCTCTCTGTTTCCTCACATATTCAATGTGGTTTACAAGGCCCTGTCGAGGCCATGAAAATGAGCTTAGCCTTAGCCTGGCTAGTTTTCTTCCATGGTGTGCCATCACATTCCCCTCTCAGCCCACAGTATGCGAAGCCCGAGTTCCCACTGCCACCCACAGTAAGGTCCTCACAGCCACAGGCCAAATAAAATCCCAGCAAGCTCAAAACAAATACACAAAGCCAAACTACTGTAGCTCGATGCCTCCTCCAATTCCCCTTGCATTTCCCCCAATTACCCTTCTCAAGTATCTCCCTCTCCCCCCAGCAAGAATCAAACCAGGTTGACATTGCAAAGGAGGCGAAGAGCAAAGATACATACCCATTTCCTCTTCAAGGTTGATGTCGTTGTTGCCGTCATCTTCCTTCTCTCTTGTTCCAACTCCTTACTCCACAACCCAAATTACCATTCTTACCCACCTGTCTCGCCTTAATTACTATGCATCCCACCTCACCCCTGCCATCTCTCCCACCTCTCCCCCCAGCCTTGCATGTACTCATGCCAAGGGCCACTGCACCCATTACTTCCAGTGTGTGGGGGGCAGTGGTATGTAAATCATTTGTACTCATCATTACTGCTTGCAGGCACTTCCATCTACCGACACGCACCCTGATCGGGGTTTCGATTTTCTGGAGACCCATTTTCCTGGCTTTGCCTATAGTCTTGATCTAGTATTTCCACCAAGGCTTCAAACCTCTCATCCTAGGGTTGTACTGACCATAATTTTTCCATTAGGCCATTTTTTTTTGCAGCCCCAATTTGCCAGAAAATCTGCCCCTTTATTCCCTTCGCGTCTTACATGTCAGACCATTATATAATCGAAATTTTGAATTTGTTCTTTTATTGTGCTCCAACTTTGGCTAAGATTGTACCATCTGTTGCCCTTGTTCAGTTTCTCTAGAGTGTTTGTGAGCAAACTTGAGTCTCCTTCCACCGCTACGTTTCGATATCCCATTCTGACAGCTATTAGAAGTCCATGTCTTGCTACAACAAATTCTGCATCATTGGTGCTTTATATCGCACACCAGTAAGCATATATGAGCCGCGTGTTGGCTTGGTTGTCTCGAAAGAGGCCACCAAGGCCTACTACTCCTGGGTTCCCTTTTGATGCCCCGTCAAAGTTAAGTTTATTAATCCTTCTCCCGGGGTAGTGAAGTCAGCCGAGGATATCACACCAGGCCTATTTTTTCTCCAAGCAGTTGGGGCAACATTTCCATTGTTATATTAAGTTTCCGTAAGATTTGAGCTTATTAGGGAGGGACTTTCCAATCTTCTTGGTTCAATTGTTCTACTAAGATAGTTTCTCTGATGTTTCGAACTATTCCTTCCCACACCTGTTCTTGAGATGATTCTTTATTTTTAAAGACTCTATGATTTCTCTCTTACAATATGACCCATATATTTAATCCTAGGGCCAATCCCCATGCTTGGTTTAATACTGGGCTTGAGAATATGTTGTTACACCATAAGAGGATTGTTTCCTTAATTCTATGGTAGTCTCGATCCATCCTTTCAAAAAATCCTTGCATCTAAACCCATTTTTGTTCAGCAAATGGGGAAGTGTTGAGCATGTGCTCCATATCCTATCTGTTTTGCTAACATAACCAACAAAGGTATGGGCCTTGGAATCCTCTTTTCTGTAGTTGATCCCATGTTAGGATCCATCCTTTGCATACCAGCCAGAGGAAATGAGATACCTTCGGCCACCACCCTCCCTTCTAGATTTTTTTTGCCAAAGAATTCCTTGCCCGTGTTGAACTTGTTCTACTTGTAGGTCATAAGCTTCTTTTATTGTAAATTTTCCTTTTGTGGTGTGTCCCCATCTTAGAAGTTCCAAGTCATTTTGGATCATTAATTATTTCAATCTCATTTCTTATTCCAACTCTATCCATTGGTCTATCTCTATAGCGTGGCACCAATCTTCCTTCTTCTTCCATCTCCTCCAATTTCCCATTCCTTGGTCCTCTTTCCAGAATTGATCTACATATTGTATGTTGTTGTCTCTGGTAAGTTGATATATATCCCTAAGGTCTTTCCTTTTTACTAGTCGTTCTCTTTGTTCCCAATAGTCCTGCCAAAATCTTGTTTCTTTTTTCCATTACGATTTTCCTAGAAAGCATGCTGGTTTATGAGGTCCCTATTTTGGGTTGCCAAGTTCCATACTGTCGATCCTTTGGGGGGGTCTTTGTACTGTAGAATATCTTTAGTTCTCTTAGGAATATTATTTTTTTTTATCCATATTTGTTTCCATAGATCCCTTCCATGTCCTATCCATCTCCACCATATTTTCGCACCCATTACTTGATTTAAAGCATAGGGGTCTCTGAGGCCTAGACCACCTTCCATTTTCTTTTTACCAGTCCCTGCCAGGATATTAATGACCATTTTGTGACCTGTTATTCCCCTCCCCAAAAGAAATTTTTGAAAATATCCACCATTTTGGAGCACGCCCCTTTAGGGGAAGCCATACCTAAGAGTTGGTATATGGGTATCGATTGAAGAACTAATTTTAGAAGGACGGTCCTGCCTACCAAGTTGAGGAATCTAAAAGCTCAGTTACTTAATCTTCCCTGCAACTTTTGTAGGATCTACTGCCAGCATGATAATTTTAGGTAATTTTCCAATAGGGGCATTCCCAAGTATTTGGAGAGGAGGTTTCCAGTACTAAACCCCAAGATCCTAGCTATATAGGTCTTGACATTCCCTTGGGTGTTGAAAAATAAAATACAAGATTTTTCATTGTTTATCTGAGTCCCTGAGGCCTCCATGAAGGTTTTCAAAATCTCTTTTATTCTACAGGCTTCCCTAATGAAGACTTGACAGAAGAGCATGATATCGTCAATGAATTATTTATGGTTGATGGATAAATCATTAGCCCAAATCCTCAGGCCTCTAATCCCAGATTCACGGACTTCGTTTTTTATAAATATTCCTAGACCTTTGGCAATAATAATGAACAGAAAAGGAGACAGTGGGTCTCCCTGTCTAAGACCCCGTGTTGGATTAAAGGTTTTGGAAGGAGTCCCATTCAGCAGAATAGAAATAACAAGAGTGGATATCATAGCGAGGATCTAATTTATCCATTTTTTAGTAAAGCCATAGGCTCTGATAATGCTACTCAGATACGCCCAACTTAATTGATCATATGCCTTAGAGAGGTCCATCTTAATCATCATTCCAACGCGCTCTTTTTCATTGAGAGAGTGGACTACTTATTGAGAAGTTACCAACCCATCATAGATTTTCCTTCCCTCGAAAAATCCCTTCTACTCCAGAGAGATGATATTTGGAAGGAGGGGTTTTAGTTCCGTTTTACAATAACAGTAGCTATGATTTTATATATGACATTATATAAGGAAATAGGATGAAATCTCTGAGGATCTTCTGATTTCGATGTTTTAGGAATGAGAGCAATAAAAGTGGAGTTCAGACTCGAGCATACCTTTTGATTTCAGCGGGATTCCTCAACAACCTCGAGAATTTCTCGTCCCATAAATTTCTAAGTGGCTTGCTAGAATTCTGTTGCAAATCCATCTGGGCTTGGAGCCTTGTTTTTCTACATACCCTTTACAATTTCTTCCACCTCTTCTAGAGTAGCTTCTCTCATCAAGTCTAGGTTCTGGTCCTGAGTTACCCGGTGAGATATATGTTGTGAGATTCTTTGAATTGGTTTCATTTTATTTTCTTGTGGTTCTGATAGTAGATCTTTGAAGTGATTTACCAGAAGTTCCTCCATTTATTCATGTTGGACTCTGCGATTCCCATCCTCATCTTCCAGGGAGAAGATTCTATTGTGTTTTCGATGTTGAACCATGGCCTTGTGAAAAAATTGGGTGTTTTTCTCCCCTTCCCTTAACTAGTTCACCCTTGGTTTCTTTTTTCATAGTATCTTTTCCTGTTTTCTCCTTTCTTCCAGCTGATTTATTACCTGTCCCTCTTCGTTAGCTAGCTCTTCTAATCTCCCTTCCTGTATGATTTTTTTTTCACCTCTATCATGCACTTGTTGATCTGGTTTTGGTCATTCAGAATATGCCCAAATTATTCTTTATTCCATTTCCTCAATTTCTTCTTGAAATCCTTGAGTTTTAGTTTCAACGTATGCATGTAGTTCCTCCCTTGTTGTTCGCTCTGAGTCCACCATTCCTCTATTTTCTTTATGAGGCTTGGGTCTCTTAGCCAAAAGGCTTCAAACCGAAAAGGTTGATTTTTAGGGCTCACTTCAAGTCCACTTCTAGTCTTATCAACCAATGGTATGATCCCATACCTGGGAGGATCAAGGCTTCTATGAATATATCTTTGCTTATGACTTCTTATGAGATTAAAAATCTATCCCGTCGTGAAGCAATTTGATGGCTCCCTCCTCTTCTATTGTTCCAATTGTGAACCCTGTCTACTAAGCAATGTTCTACAATGGTATCGCCAAATATTTCCATGGTTGTATCCATTCTTCTCATACCTCCCTTCTTCTCTACTAGGCAAGTTATCATGTTAAAATATCCTCCTACTACCAAAAGGTCTTCCAAGTATAGGTTTCTCATCTTTGTCATATTTTGAAGGAATGCTCTTCTTTCCCCGGGGATATGTGGTCCATACACTCATGTGAGCAGCGTCGAGTCTTTTAATCCAATAATTCTAAATTTTCCTACAAGTTTTCGAGGGAGGTAACCCATTCTTCTGACTAGATCTCTCCAGGGTTTCATATAATCTCCAACCCTCCAGCACTACCATTTGTGTCCTGGGCTATAACTTCGTACTGGGGTTTGAAATTTTCCAAAATTCCTTTCAGTTTTCTTTCACTGATTTTAGTTTCCTATATTATCATGATGCTTCATCTATCTTTCTTCAATCTCTCTTTGAGGTATCTTTGTTTGCTTCTACTATTGAGGCCTCTTATGTTCCATGTTGTAATAATCATTTCAACAATTTTGGGGGTTGTTGAAAGACCTCTGCTAATGGCACTACTTGATCCAGGTGGATATTGGTGGCCACCTGCCTATTCCACTTGGACCCCCAAAATTGTCTCTTTCAATTTTTTGGTATCCTTAATTGTAGCACAGTTTACTATTTTTGGCAGTTTTTCGGGTCCTGAACTTCCAGAGCCATTTTGAGGCCCTAAATGACGTTTTTAGGGAAAAGAGAGAGACCAAAAGAGTCCCAAATTAGCTTACCACTTTGCTTTCAACCTTCTCTTTGAGATCTTTGAAACGAGGTATTATGATAGCCAAACAAAGATCATATGCCAAAGTTACGACCCTGGGAAGTTGATGTACCAGTTTACCTAATAACTCTGTTATAGCTAGCCCTTTACGATACATAATTCCCGATCGATCTTTTCAACGCATTTACCTGGATCGAATCTATCC
>APFE030907750.1:184651-202884 GCA_000404065.3 Pinus taeda | reverse complement strand
TGTAATTTTGATATATCATGTAGCATTTCTTCCTCTTCTTCATGAGTCATACTAGAGATTTCAGGTTCCTTACTAGGTTTTTGCATTTTCTTTCCTCAAGGCATCAGTTACCAATAATAATGCTCTACTAGCCCTTTGAATTCCTTCAAAATAAATTTTCAAACCAATCTTAAGCAAAAATTTAAAAAAATCAACACACCTTTTTTTCTTTGTAGGAGCTCTATATTGCCTCTCATGTATCTCTGTACTTTCAAAACATTCAATTCTGAAATTGCGACCTGTGGTAGCCCTCTGTGTCCTCTTTCCAATGCCACCAGTCTGACCCCAATTGGATTCTCCAATGAAGAGTTATGCCAAATCTCCCACAGTGACCTGATTATAGACCTTTTTAGAAGAGCGAACTTGTATGAAGTGCCACGTGTCACTATTTGGACCTCTGGCTCTGCAAAATATGTAGAAGAAACTACAGTCCGTCCTCTTTCTATACCTTTTTGCGAAATTTCAATGCGATGCTCAGAGAGAACGTTATGACGATTTCCCCAGGTCACCTGTTTGGAATATAATTCAGGAGTTTGCCAAAAGACCAACTTCCTCAGATCATATCTCCGAAAATATAGCGCGAAAAGCTCTGAAATTCGAACCCGAGCTGCAGCACAATGTCTTCTCAAATGGGTTTTTTTCCCGACTTCTGAAACGTCGCAGAAAAAAGTTATAGCGAAAATGTCACGATGACCTATTTGGAGCAGCAAAACCCTAGAATCCAAAGCTCTGATACCAAATGTTATGAAACCAACTCAAGAAAAGATAGAAAAGATAGATCAACCTTAGAATTCAGCCTCTTCGAGGGGGCAACCTCCTTTAATACATAAATGAACAATTCTTCGATGAATACAAATGAAAAGGACCTCCTTTCTATATATAGGAGTCTAAGGGGTCATTATATAATCAAGCCTACATAACAATAATAATGTAAGGGCATAATAATAACAATAGTGGGCTTCTATGGGGCACAATAGTAACAATATGGGCACTACATGGGTACATCAATATAATAAGGGGGTTGTACTAATAATAATAAGGGGTTACACTAGTAGTATAGGGGCCTAACAAAAACAGTTCGCCAACATATAATACCAAAATCAAAGGCATACCTTGTACAACTTTGAAGTAGAAGTTTGGATCAGCACTACTCTTTGTGAATTCCCAGCTTTACTTAGTTGTTAGTGCGAGAATAACAATCCCCAGAGGGCTTACTTTAAGCCATAGAGTGCTTTCTTCAATTTGCATACATGGGTTCTTTTGTCATGAACCTCAAAGCATTGAGGTTGTTCAACATATACATACTCCTGAAGAGCACCATGGAGAAAAGTTGACTTCACATCCATCTGATGGACAGTCCACCCTTGACTAACCTTTAAAGCAATAATAGAGTAAATGGTTCTACAGCGAGCAACAAGAGCAAAGATGTCTTCATAATCAATTCCCTCTTTCTGAGAGTATCCTTGAGCCACAAACCTTGCTCTATATTTTTCAATACTACCATCCATGCCATGTTTTATTTTGACAAACACTTGAAGTAACAATTGATTTGCCTTGAGGTCTAGGAACAACTTCCCATACATCATTTTGCATAATGGATTCGTATTCTTCTGTCATGGCATCCTTCCATACTTGGCGCTTTTCTACTTCTTCAAATGATTGAGGTTCACTATGTATGCTAGAACTCATAGAAACAACATAGTTTTTATATCGACTAGGCTTCTTTATTTTTCTAAAAGTGACGCTGGGAGCAGTATGTATTTCAACATCATGTAGAGTATCACGAAGCCATAGAGGCCTTTTCCTATATGGAGGAGGATCTAATGGATCCATAGGCTCAAGAAGTTCATCTAGGTCCTCATCATCAAGTTCATGGGTAGAGGGATCCACATCATCATTGGTTTCTTTAGAAGAGATAGAAGGAGAACTAATTCTTACATTTTCAAGAGCTGCATTTTCACCAAATGTTACATCTTTGCTGAAGTCTATTGTTCTTTGACCGGGTATATAAATTCTAAATGCTTTAAAATCTTCACAATAGCCCACAAACATACCTTTCTTACCTGAAGCCTCAAGCTTGTTCCTCTTTTCTTTTGGTACATGAAATAAACGGGTCAACCAAAGAACCTTAAATGACTGATCAAGTTTCTTGCCTATGAATACTTCTTCACAAGTCTTGTCATATGATGCTCGATGAGGAGTCCTCTTTCGTACATATACGGTAGTATTGGCATCTTCTCCCCATAGGAACTTTGGCACATTCTGATCATGTAACATGACACAAGCAACCTCCATGATAGTTTTATTCTTTCTTTTTACCACACCATTCTATTCAGGATTATATGGTACAATGGTCTCTTTCTTGATACCGGCTTCTCTACAAAAGTCAATGAATTCATTTGAAATGAAATCTCCTCCATTATCTGATCTGAAGACTTTGATTTTCTTTTCAATTTGGTTTTCAATCAATGCTTCGAAATTTTTAAACATATCAACTTCATCTCCCTACTTTAGAACGTATATTCACGTTTTTCTAGAGAAATCATCCACAAAAGTGATATAATACAAATATCCACCTATGGATGTAACAGGCATAGGTCCACACAAATCTGAATGGATTCGCTGCAGGATGTCATGAGATTTGCTATTGCTATAGGGAAATGACCCTCTCGTCTTCTTTCCACTTTCACAACCAAGGCAAACACCATCATGTTTTAATTGGATTTCTAATGTTCCATAAACCATCTTCTTTACTTTGGGCAGTGCCTTATAATGAAGATGAACAAATTTGCGGTGCCATAACTTGATCCTATTGAAATTGCATTCTTGAGCAATAGATTTAATAGGTTTCCCATTGACCTTGTAAAGCCCTTCGACTCTTATCCAAGAGTAAAAGAATTTTTCATGTTTCTTTTCTCTAGCCAAGTTAACACATTTCCTTTCATAAAAGCCACTTTCATTCCTTTATCTTCTAGAGAAGATATAGATACAAGATTTTTCTTTAGACCAGGTACATATAAAACATCTTGAAGATGAATAGTCTCTCGAAGATCCAAATGAAAAGAAACTGAACCAAACCCTTTTATAGGGTATGTAGTGTTATCTCCAACGATAATGTTTAAACCAGTCTCCCTCTCAACCAAATTAGAGAGGACTTCTTTATAACCAAAGAAGTGCCTAGATGCACCACTATCCACTAACCAATTATCTAAAGAATCTGCAGAAGAAGCACTAGACAAAGTTGAAATCAGAAAGTACTCAAATTGAGACACAGCGGTATTATTTTCCTACCTTGTATTTTTGTAACTCATTGAGGACGAAGCTCTTGATCATGATCACTACGAGCATTTCTTCTTCCTTCATATCTTCTTCCTCCATGATTCCTCCTCTTTCGATCAAGAGACTAATTATTGTATTTGTTGCTACTCTGATTATAAGAGGATCTTCTTTCTGGACAATCTTGAGCTTAGTGCCCATGCTTGTGATAGTTAAAGCATTCAACATTCCTCATGCTCTTCTAGAAAAATTTGGATTTCGATTTGGACTCTGGCTTAGAAGATTTTCCCTTTCCTCCCTTCTTCATGTCTTTGAATTCTACCCCTTGAAATCATCCTTGAATCTTTCAATCAATTCATCAAAAGTTGGCAAAACATTGTTATTATTGATAGTAGTAATGAATGCTCCCCAAGCTGCAGGAAGTCCATCAAGGGTTGTGTGTACCAATTCCCTATCAGAACAAGGCTCGTCGGCAGACAAAATTTCATCCTTGAGTTAAGTAATCCTTATAAAATAAGATTGAATAGATTCTCCCTTATTTAATTTGATATTTTGAAATGTTTCTTCAAGTCAAGGACGTGATTCAGATTTTGGACTTCAAACATGCCAACAATCTTGTCATACATTTCCTTAGATATCTTCAATTTGGAGATATAGGTAAGAAAATGGTCTTTCAAAGAATCAATGATAATTTTGCAGGCTTTGATCTCACCTTTCTTGTATCTTGGTTTAGCAGCAGCAACGACATTTTTAGGAGGCTGGGGTACACCTCCTTGGACATACTCTAGAACATGTTCTCCATCCAAGTTGGTGTCCAATCTGAGTTTCCAAGAAGCTCTCAATTTCACTTTGTCCTTGAAGAAGGATGTAGCGATCTGAACTGATCTACTATTGTATTTTGACCAGCAAATAAGGTCTTTCAACAAATAATTGCCTTAAGCCTACTATTCTTGAGCTTATCTTCACCACAACTTTGATACCATGTTAAATTTTGCAGATTTAAAATTTCATTCCTGAGATCATAAACCATATTAGACAATCAATGAATAGCAACTCACAGGATTCGGTCCAAGACTAGGGAAAAACCACACTATGGGGGAAAACTTCTTTTACAAATAAGAGTAGTAACAACCCTTTTTAATATGACAGCTTCAAAATACCACCCTAAGCCTCCAAAGGCTTCCAAAAGAAGAGCAGTAGACACAAGTGCGTGAACAAAGTGCACAAGTACGAGCACTAAATACTAAGAGCAATATTCTCCAAATGCAAGATCAAAATGCTACTAGAGCGAGGGAAATATACCAGCAATCAAACTCTGTTGTGAAAGAAATATCAAGAATAGAATATATCTGGAGCGAGATCAATACAAGAGCTAAATATTTTTGGTGTGAGAGCAATACCAACTGCAATAATATTTCTTTGGAGAGCATGTACAACAACAAATAACAAGACCAGAAACCACTGTTGCGAGAGCTGACCGAAAGTTCTGAGATTTGTCAATAGATCTCCTAGATAATAGATCTTCCAAACAATAGATCTGCCAAACAGTAGATCGATCAAACAATAGATCTGCGAATGATGATATGAGATCTGCAAATCTGCAATAGATTTGCTGCTAATAATAAGAGAACTGCTACTAAAAATAAGAGATCTGCTAATGATTATAAGAGATTTGCTAACCTGCAATAGATCTGCTATTGATAATAAGAGATATGCTACTGATAATAAGAGATTTGCTAATGATGAGAAGAGATTTGCAAATTTGCAATTGATCTGCTACTGATAATAAGAGATATGCCAATGATGATAAAAGATTGCAAATCTGCCATAGATATGCTACTAATTATAAGGGAAATAAATTACTAATGTGAGAGCTTGATTACCAATACGAGAGCTAGTTCACCAAAGTGAGAGAGAGAGAACTTGATGTGTTGCAAATGAAGGCTGCTCTTCAATATATAGAAATATTTGAGGCAAAACTCTTTCCTCGAATTAAGTGTTTTGAAAGCTCCTAGAGTGATCCATTCAAATTAGATAACTTAAGTGATTTTATTTTGCACATGTCTAATTGAATCACTTAAGTGATTTTATTTTGCCCATGTCCAATTGCTTTATAAAATATTTTTAAAATAACTTTTCTCTTATGAAAAATAATTTGCTCTTGAGAAATAATTCACCTCAAGGGTGAAAGGGCTTAACCACAAAAAGTGATTTCTAGGGAAATTTCTCCCTAGTTACTCAAAAATTCAACATGAAGAACATGCTTCATATAAATTTTCTTTTACAAATATAATTTATATTTCATCATTAAATTATGAAGACCAACCATAGCTCCATAATTCAACACTCTCCCTTGGCAAGGGAGGTATTCAAAATGACTATCCAGATGTTCTTTGTATACATGATCTCTCTAAGGAGAGGTACAATTCATCGATAGCATCATCATCCAAATCAACACTCTTAACCTAAATCAGCATCATCATCAATAGGTACCATAGGTTAGCACTCCTAACCAATGGTCCTCACTCAACTAGTCACCATAATCAATTGGGCACCTAACCTCATGGTCTAGTCCAGGGTTGCCATCACCCATGGTCAACCCCTAGGAACACCCATGTCCCAACTCCAAGGGCCTCACTCTAGGCCATGACGTTGAAAAGGCACCCACTCCATTGACTGTTCAAGCCTCAAGGACCATTCCTCTCTAGAATGTTTATCCCTGATGTTATCACACCAACAGTCCGAGAAATTCTCCTACTCATGTTGTCAACTCATCAATAGTTCGAGCCATGCTCATGTTGTCATTAACGTTCTAAGCCATGCCCATGTTTTCCTCTCATAAATAATCCGATTCATGCTCCTATTATCACTAACAGTCCGAGTCATGCCACTATTGATGCCACATCAGTACTACCTCTAACTAATAGAGGGGTTTTTCCACAAATCCAAGTTTGTCCCTAAAGTATATAAACTTTGTCTGGGTAGAAGCTTTCTAAGAATATCATGTCTTCTCATCAGAAGGAATATATTGGAACCTCATTGCTCCCTCTGTACCAGATCATGAATGTCGTGGTACTTGATCTCTGTATGCTTCGTCTTACATGAAACATTGGATTGTCTGTCAGCGTCACACGATGTTAATTGTCACAAAACAGCATAGTCGCTTCTAGCATCTGGTCAAACAATCCAGAGAGCAAATTATGAATCCATACTCCCTCACAACATGCCAAAGAAACTGCAATATACTCTACCTCTACAGTACTAAGTGCGATAGAGGTCTGCTTCCAATTCATCCCAGATATCATAGTAGAACCCAACCTAAACATACACCAGATGTACTCTTCCTGTCATCCACACTCCCTGCCCAATCAGAAAAGTTGTATCTAACTACTCAAAGCATATTTCAAACAAAAGTCAACAGTACCACATAAATATCTTAATATATGCATTAATGTTCACGTCTCAATTCCATCTGGAACTGCTACTAAAAATAAGAGATCTGCTAATGATTATAAGAGATTTGCTAACCTGCAATAGATCTGCTATTGATAATAAGAGATATGCTACTGATAATAAGAGATTTGCTAATGATGAGAAGAGATTTGCAAATTTGCAATTGATCTGCTACTGATAATAAGAGATATGCCAATGATGATAAAAGATTGCAAATCTGCCATAGATATGCTACTAATTATAAGGGAAATAAATTACTAATGTGAGAGCTTGATTACCAATACGAGAGCTAGTTCACCAAAGTGAGAGAGAGAGAACTTGATGTGTTGCAAATGAAGGCTGCTCTTCAATATATAGAAATATTTTAGGCAAAACTCTTTCCTCGAATTAAGTGTTTTGAAAGCTCCTAGAGTGATCCATTCAAATTAGATAACTTAAGTGATTTTATTTTGCACATGTCTAATTGAATCACTTAAGTGATTTTATTTTGCCCATGTACAATTGCTTTATAAAATATTTTTAAAATAACTTTTTTCTCTTATGAAAAATAATTTGCTCTTGAGAAATAATTCACCTCAAGGGTGAAAGGGGTTAACCACAAAAAGTGATTTCTAGGGAAATTTCTCCCTAGTTACTCAAAAATTCAACATGAAGAACATGCTTCATATAAATTTTCTTTTACAAATATAATTTATATTTCATCATTACATTATGAAGACCAACCATAGCTCCATAATTCAACACTCTCCCTTGGCAAGGGAGGTATTCAAAATGACTATCCAGATGTTCTTTGTATACATGATCTCTCTAAGGAGAGGTACAATTCATCGATAGCATCATCATCCAAATCAACACTCTTAACCTAAATCAGCATCATCATCAATAGGTACCATAGGTTAGCACTCCTAACCAATGGTGCTCACTCAACTAGTCACCATAATCAAGTGGGCACCTCACCTCATGGTCTAGTCCAGGGTTGCCATCACCCATGGTCAACCCCTAGGAACACCCATGTCCCAACTCCAAGGGCCTCACTCTAGGCCATGACGTTGAAAAGGCACCCACTCCATTGATTGTTCAAGCCTCAAGGACCATTCCTCTCTAGAATGTTTATCCCTGATGTTATCACACCAACAGTCCGAGAAATTCTCCTACTCATGTTGTCAACTCATCAATAGTTCGAGCCATGCTCATGTTGTCATTAACGTTCTAAGCCATGCCCATGTTTTCCTCTCATAAATAATCCGATTCATGCTCCTATTATCACTAACAGTCCGAGTCATGCCACTATTGATGCCACATCAGTACTACCTCTAACTAATAGAGGGGTTTTTCCACAAATCCAAGTTTGTCCCTAAAGTATATAAACTTTGTCTGGGTAGAAGCTTTCTAAGAATATCATGTCTTCTCATCAGAAGGAATATATTGGAACCTCATTGCTCCCTCTGTACCAGATCATGAATGTCGTGGTACTTGATCTCTGTATGCTTCGTCTTACATGAAACATTGGATTGTCTGTCAGCGTCACACGATGTTAATTGTCACAAAACAGCATAGTCGCTTCTAGCATCTGGTCAAACAATCCAGAGAGCAAATTATGAATCCATACTCCCTCACAACATGCCAAAGAAACTGCAATATACTCTACCTCTACAGTACTAAGTGCGATAGAGGTCTGCTTCCAATTCATCCCAGATATCATAGTAGAACCCAACCTAAACATACACCAGATGTACTCTTCCTGTCATCCACACTCCCTGCCCAATCAGAAAAGTTGTATCTAACTACTCAAAGCATATTTCAAACAAAAGTCAACAGTACCACATAAATATCTTAATATATGCATTAATGTTCACGTCTCAATTCCATCTGGAACTGCTACTAAAAATAAGAGATCTGCTAATGATTATAAGAGATTTGCTAACCTGCAATAGATCTGCTATTGATAATAAGAGATATGCTACTGATAATAAGAGATTTGCTAATGATGAGAAGAGATTTGCAAATTTGCAATTGATCTACTACTGATAATAAGAGATATGCCAATGATGATAAAAGATTGCAAATCTGCCATAGATATGCTACTAATTATAAGGGAAATAAATTACTAATGTGAGAGCTTGATTACCAATACGAGAGCTAGTTCACCAAAGTGAGAGAGAGAGAACTTGATGTGTTGCAAATGAAGGCTGCTCTTCAATATATAGAAATATTTGAGGCAAAACTCTTTCCTCGAATTAAGTGTTTTGAAAGCTCCTAGAGTGATCCATTCAAATTAGATAACTTAAGTGATTTTATTTTGCACATGTCTAATTGAATCACTTAAGTGATTTTATTTTGCCCATGTCCAATTGCTTTATAAAATATTTTTAAAATAACTTTTCTCTTATGAAAAATAATTTGCTCTTGAGAAATAATTCACCTCAAGGGTGAAAGGGGTTAACCACAAAAAGTGATTTCTAGGGAAATTTCTCCCTAGTTACTCAAAAATTCAACATGAAGAACATGCTTCATATAAATTTTCTTTTACAAATATAATTTATATTTCATCATTACATTATGAAGACCAACCATAGCTCCATAATTCAACACTCTCCCTTGGCAAGGGAGGTATTCAAAATGACTATCCAGATGTTCTTTGTATACATGATCTCTCTAAGGAGAGGTACAATTCATCGATAGCATCATCATCCAAATCAACACTCTTAACCTAAATCAGCATCATCATCAATAGGTACCATAGGTTAGCACTCCTAACCAATGGTGCTCACTCAACTAGTCACCATAATCAAGTGGGCACCTCACCTCATGGTCTAGTCCAGGGTTGCCATCACCCATGGTCAACCCCTAGGAACACCCATGTCCCAACTCCAAGGGCCTCACTCTAGGCCATGACGTTGAAAAGGCACCCACTCCATTGATTGTTCAAGCCTCAAGGACCATTCCTCTCTAGAATGTTTATCCCTGATGTTATCACACCAACAGTCCGAGAAATTCTCCTACTCATGTTGTCAACTCATCAATAGTTCGAGCCATGCTCATGTTGTCATTAACGTTCTAAGCCATGCCCATGTTGTCCTTTCATAAATAATCCGATTCATGCTCCTATTATCACTAACAGTCCGAGTCATGCCACTATTGATGCCACATCAGTACTACCTCTAACTAATAGAGGGGTTTTTCCACAAATCCAAGTCTGTCCCTAAAGTATATAAACTTTGTCTGGGTAGAACCTTTCCAAGAATATCATGTCTTCTCATCAGAAGGAATATATTGGAGCCTCATTGCTCCCTCTGTACCAGATCATGAATGTCGTGGTACTTGATCTCTGTATGCTTCGTCTTACATGAAACATTGGATTGTCTGTCAGCGTCACACGGTGTTAATTGTCACAAAACAGCATAGTCGCTTCTAGCATCTGGTCAAACAATCCAGAGAGCAAATTATGAATCCATACTCCCTCACAACATGCCAAAGAAACTGCAATATACTCTACCTCTACAGTACTAAGTGCGATAGAGGTATGCTTCCAATTCATCCCAGATATCATAGTAGAACCCAACCTAAACATACACCAGATGTACTCTTCCTGTCATCCACACTCCCTGCCCAATCAGAAAAGTTGTATCTAACTACTCAAAGCATATTTCAAACAAAAGTCAACAGTACCACATAAATATCTTAATATATGCATTAATGTTCACGTCTCAATTCCATCTGGAACTGCTACTAAAAATAAGAGATCTGCTAATGATTATAAGAGATTTGCTAACCTGCAATAGATCTGCTATTGATAATAAGAGATATGCTACTGATAATAAGAGATTTGCTAATGATGAGAAGAGATTTGCAAATTTGCAATTGATCTGCTACTGATAATAAGAGATATGCCAATGATGATAAAAGATTGCAAATCTGCCATAGATATGCTACTAATTATAAGGGAAATAAATTACTAATGTGAGAGCTTGATTACCAATACGAGAGCTAGTTCACCAAAGTGAGAGAGAGAGAACTTGATGTGTTGCAAATGAAGGCTGCTCTTCAATATATAGAAATATTTTAGGCAAAACTCTTTCCTCGAATTAAGTGTTTTGAAAGCTCCTAGAGTGATCCATTCAAATTAGATAACTTAAGTGATTTTATTTTGCACATGTCTAATTGAATCACTTAAGTGATTTTATTTTGCCCATGTACAATTGCTTTATAAAATATTTTTAAAATAACTTTTTTCTCTTATGAAAAATAATTTGCTCTTGAGAAATAATTCACCTCAAGGGTGAAAGGGGTTAACCACAAAAAGTGATTTCTAGGGAAATTTCTCCCTAGTTACTCAAAAATTCAACATGAAGAACATGCTTCATATAAATTTTCTTTTACAAATATAATTTATATTTCATCATTACATTATGAAGACCAACCATAGCTCCATAATTCAACACTCTCCCTTGGCAAGGGAGGTATTCAAAATGACTATCCAGATGTTCTTTGTATACATGATCTCTCTAAGGAGAGGTACAATTCATCGATAGCATCATCATCCAAATCAACACTCTTAACCTAAATCAGCATCATCATCAATAGGTACCATAGGTTAGCACTCCTAACCAATGGTCCTCACTCAACTAGTCACCATAATCAAGTGGGCACCTCACCTCATGGTCTAGTCCAGGGTTGCCATCACCCATGGTCAACCCCTAGGGACACCCATGTCCCAACTCCAAGGGCCTCACTCTAGGCCATGACGTTGAAAAGGCCCCCACTCCATTGACTGTTCAAGCCTCAAGGACCATTCCTCTCTAGAATGTTTATCCCTGATGTTATCACACCAACAGTCCGAGAAATTCTCCTACTCATGTTGTCAACTCATCAATAGTTCGAGCCATGCTCATGTTGTCATTAATGTTCTAAGCCATGCCCATGCTGTCCTCTCATAAATAATCCGATTCATGCTCCTATTATCACTAACAGTCCGAGTCATGCCACTATTGATGCCACATCAGTACTACCTCTAACTAATAGAGGGGTTTTTCCACAAATCCAAGTTTGTCCCTAAAGTATATAAACTTTGTCTGGGTAGAAGCTTTCTAAGAATATCACGTCTTCTCATCAGAAGGAATATATTGGAGCCTCATTGCTCCCTTTGTACTAGATCATGAATGTTGTGGTACTTGATCTCTGTATGCTTCGTCTTACATGAAACATTGGATTGTCTGTCAGCGTCACACGGTGTTAATTGTCACAAAACAGCATAGTCGCTTCTAGCATCTGGTCAAACAATCCAGAGAGCAAATTATGAATCCATACTCCCTCACAACATGCCAAAGAAACTGCAATATACTCTACCTCTACAGTACTAAGTGCGATAGAGGTCTGCTTCCAATTCATCCCAGATATCATAGTAGAACCCAACCTAAACATACACCAGATGTACTCTTCCTGTCATCCACACTCCCTGCCCAATCAGAAAAGTTGTATCTAACTACTCAAAGCATATTTCAAACAAAAGTCAACAGTACCACATAAATATCTTAATATATGCATTAATGTTCACGTCTCAATTCCATCTAGAACTAGCTCAAGGTGTTCACTTTAAAGCAAATGTCTAGCCCAGTATTCATCAAATACATCAACGATCCAATCAAATTTTGATACATCGATGGATTTACCAAATTAGACTCAGAATCTCACAGCTTTCTCGAATTCATCACCATAGGAGTTGCCATAGACTTGCATCCCATCATTCCAACTTCTGAAGGATCTTGATGACATATTTTCCTTTCCCAAAAAAGGATTTAACCAATTTCCTGTCAAACTTCCAATCCAAAATAGCAATGCATCAAGCCAAGATCCTTCATGTCAAATGCAGAGGTCGACACCCTCTTACATTGAAGAATAAGATGCTCCACCTGTCAGGAACAAATCATCAACATATAGTAGCATAGCATCATAGGCTCAACGTTCACAATCTTGATATAAGGGTTTGGATCAGCAATACTCTTAAAGTAACCAAGCCTCGTAAGATATCCAATGTCCATACAAGGCCTTCTTCAGCCTGCACACGTGAGATTCTCTCCCATGAACCTCAAAAACCTTGATGTTGTTCTATGTACACCTCTTCCCAATCATGCCACTGAAAAAAGGTAGTCTTCACATCCATCTGATGTAGCCTCCATCCCATAAGTTGTTGAAAATATAACTAATGCCGGTCTTCATAATTGTATTTGAGTCATGATGTAATGTATTTGTCAAAAGAAAGAAAAAAGAAATTTTATTATAAAGGAAATTGACTTATTAAAGCATGAGTTTCATTCTTGGGCCAATGGTTAATAGGTCAAAGCCTCCATTGCAGGCTTCTAGGGTGTGTTAAAAGTCCTTATCCTTGTCATTATGTAATAGACCCTTCTTGGGCTTCTTGAGTCAAAAAAGAAATTTATTTTAGTGTTAAATAAGTCATTTAGGCCTCCTCCACCAAG
This sequence comes from Pinus taeda, assembly GCA_000404065.3. Classification (NCBI taxonomy): domain Eukaryota; kingdom Viridiplantae; phylum Streptophyta; class Pinopsida; order Pinales; family Pinaceae; genus Pinus; species Pinus taeda. Next base: position 189,640 of record APFE030907750.1, on the reverse strand, counting down.
TAGGCCTCAAATAAGGACAAGTCGGCCTCATCAAGGGAATTCGCCCTCATGGAAGCATTATAAATAGAGGGAGCTCGATTCAATTGGAGACACACTCACTCAAGTTAGATCTTCATAGAGAAAGAGGACGAAAAGGAGAGTGAAGAATAACTAATCAATGAAAGAAGAAGATCAAATTTTTTTGGGCATCTCTTGCACATGTGCGAAGTCCGCTAGGGTTTGTGGACTGTATCTAGGGGCCGAAATTTCTAAATGAGTTGCAGGACCGAAATTTTCAAGTTGTAGAAGGGCCGAAATTGCAGACTTGAAGTCGCACTGAAGTTTTAAAGCAGTAGGGACAAAATTTTGTCTTTGATGCAATATTGATGCAGTGTTGATGATATGTTGTTGCAACTAATCTTTAAATTTTGGAAGGATAGTTTGAGGGTTGACTTGGTGGAGGAAGGTCTTTTGGTTAGGTCTAAGGTCGTGGTTTGTATCAACTCAATATGAATCTATCAATGGAAGAGTTTCATTGGGTTTTCCCCTATAGAGGGGTTTTAGCCCTAGATAAGTGCCTATATCTGGTGTCACTAATCTTCATGTTTTGAGTTGATGATTGCTTAATGAAAAGAAGATAAAAGAAGAACATAAAGAGAAACAAGAGATCTAATCATGGTGTACCTAGCAATCGGTGCAAAGGTTTCATCATAATCTTCTCCCTCTATCTGGGAGAAACCTATAGTCACAAATCTATCCTTGTATTTGCCAATGCTCACATCCATTGTATGCTTGATCTTATATATCAGCTATCAATGACAATTCGTCGAACTCAAAGGTCAATTTCCCTCTTAAGTTAAAACAAGGTTCCTCAGGAAATCTTGACTTCTCTTTTAATGAGCTCTTCTACTCACAAGATTAGATTTAAATGATTTCTGCAAGAAACGCAAAGTTCAAGATGGATTTAAATAATTTTTGCAAGAAAAGCAAAGTTCAAGAGAGAGTTGACAATTTCCTACCATCCTCAAAAGATAAGTACTTTATATCTCTCTTCCTTGACTATTATTGTTTTACTATTTGTTAGCCTCTTTCCTTTGTCTCTTTTATTTTGTTATAATCATTTCTTAGATGACCTCGTAATGAGGGTTGCAGGTGCATCATGAAGGTTTCCAAGGTTTTGACAGTAGATGGAAGCATTGAGAAGAACAAAGAAACATTTGTGACAAGAGGATTCTCCTAAGATCGAGTGACTTGTGTTCAAGAGGGAGAATTGTATTGATGAAAGGACGAGCTCCTAGCTCAGAGGGAGCAATAAGGCCAACAAGTTTGAAGACTACCATGATGGAGAAAATTGTGTCGAAAATAACTTAGTGGTGACTTCCAAGTGGATCTACAAGATCAAGTATGCAATAAATGGCAACATAAAGAAGTACAAAGTGAGATTCCTAACGATTCTTCCAAAAAGAGGTAGAGGACTATGAGGAGACATTTGCTCCAGTTGTCAGATACACTTTTATTAGAACTATTATTTTTATTGCTTCTATTATGGGTTGGAAACTACATCAGGCAGATGTGGAGATCGCTTTCCTCAATGGAGTAATTAAGGAATAAAAGTGTACATAGAGATACCTTAGGGTTTTGAGGTACATGAGAAGGAATCTCACGTCTGTAAACTAAAGAAAGCTTTGTACGAACCTTAAGCATGGTATTCTTGGGTTGATGGACATCTGATGAGTCTTGGTTTATCTTGTTATTATATGACTTGTTTTTTACGGGAGCAGGACTCACATGACAGAGGGAGCAGTAACGGCCAGAGGATTTGCTTTCGTTATAAAGGGAGCAGTCAAGATGAAGGGATTTGACCTCTGAGTTCAAAATGAAGTATCTTAGTTGGACAAATTACTTCTTGGGACTAGAAGTGTGGAAAAAGTCAGGTGAGATATTCCTTGGTCAAAGGAAGCATATTATTACGATCCTTCGGAAATTTGGGATGATGGATAGCTAGTCCATTGCCACTCCCATGGTAACTAATCTGAAGAAGCTAAGTAGCAGAGGGAGCAGCCAGGATTGCCACAGTAAGATCTACTTTAGTTTCAAACAGTTGTGGTGATGTATCCAGTGAAACTGGACAATTTATGGTTGGGCTGAGGCATAAGGCACAACATGTTTTGAAGTACCAGCACGGTATATGTCTCAAAAGGTGAAGTTCAATTGCAGGCATAGACAGATTCAAATTTGGCAATGTTGCAGACAATAAGAGCACATCAAGATGATGCTTCATTGACTCTGCTTGGGCAGGAAGCAACAGGACCGTAGAGTCCAAGTATATTGCAGCGAGTTTGGCGAGTTGTGAAGCAGTGTGGCTTCGAAATCTACTGGTAGGATTGCATAAGTGTAGGGAACGAGCGTGATGGCAAGTAAAAGCACATCGAGATCATGGCTCCACTACATCTGGGACATGGTACAAAATGGAGCAATGAGGCTCCAATGGATTTCTACAAATAAGCAAGATGTTGATATTCTCATAAAGCCTCTGTCCCAGGGTGAAATTTATATACTTCAGGAACAAGCTTACAATATTTGAGAATGCTTCAGTCAATAAGAGGGAGTCTTGATGTTGCAGCATCAAAGGACAAACATTCTTCCTAAGTCAAAGGTACTAACTAGGTTGCCATGTAATATGGTTAGGGAGAGTGGTCTCAAGATCATCAAGGCCCAAAGTGCTCCATATTGCTAAGAAGTGCTTAGCTAGTGGTTGGAGTGAGTGCCAAAATGATCCAGAGAGCATCAAGGCCTGGAGTGCTCCCCCAAATTGCCAAGAGGTGCTTGGCTAGTGGGTAGAGTGAGTGCCTTATGCATCTGGGAAGTGTATTACCATTCAACCGGCATGCAAGAATGTTAATTTCCCTGTGTTTCACAAAACATCGCATGGGTTGATCATGTTCCAAGGACAATTTCGATAATTGGTGACCTACAACTAGACTTCTCGACCCCAGAAGGCCAAAAGGCCAGTGGGACCCCTTAAAGCCTTTGGCCAGTGGGTGACTAGATCCATTTGCAAAGGATAGTTGACTAGTAAGCAACCAAATCCCTTTGCATCGCGTTGATGCGAGATGCTTTTCATGTGGTTCTGGTGTAGAACATGAAGTGGATGGATACATCAACATAGCCAACTCATTTAATCTTTTCTTGGAATGAAGAAACTTTTCATCAAAATGTACATTTGAGGAAGTCAAAGAGGATACCTCCCTAGCTAAGAGGGAGTGTTGAATTGTGGTATTTGCAGTCGATATTCCTTACTATACAAGTCGGCCCTAAAAGAAAATTGAAAAAGAAGAAATTTCGAATTTAAATTTTGCCTCCAAAAGTAAGGTCGACTCCAAATTGTTTAGGTCAACTCAACCATAAAGGCACACCTATCCAAGCATCCTAACTTGACCTCCCTCACTTGGATCAATTTGGATATCATCAATTAATCTGAAGCAAATAAGCTTAGCAATTCACAAAAATATATATTTTATTAATAACTTCAATGATGATTATAAAGGTGGAAGGACCCTGGCTTAAATACAGCTAGGAGCCATTACATGAGGGGGCATGATCTTTAATCGTGCCCCTTAGTTTAGAAATTAATTTATACAATAAATTAATATGTAACATTCCCTTCCTCTCAAAAGAATGCTTTGTCCTCAAACCATGGGTAACGAGGGATGTTCCTAACAGAATGATTTGGTCTTCCAAGAGGATTCTTCTTTTGGTAGGTCCTACTTAATCAAGTATTCTTTGATTACTCGTGATAGCAACTTCTTTGCACTGACGGTGATGACTCTTCTGGTTCTAAAATGATTTTCCCTTCATCATCCAATGTCGGAAGCATTGTGTTTTCCAAGTGCCTTTTTAAGGCAAGATACATGCAAGACGTTGTGAACACGACTTTTATCAAGAAGGCTTAAATTGTATGCTACTTCGCTAATCTTTTTGTTAATCTGGTACAGTCCATGGAACTTTGGTGCCAATTTGTTTTTCCCTTCTGTTTTAAGCACAATTGCTTACAAGGCTGAAGTTTAACAAATACCCATTCTCCAACTGTAAATTCTCTTTTTGTTCTATTTCGGTCAACCTGCTATTTCATACGATTTCTTCCAATATTTAGATTTTCCTTTAGTGCTTGGAAGACTTTTGTGTTTCTTCTAACTAATCTTTAACGGCAAGAAGTTGTCTCAATAATCGCAAGGTCCTTCCATTTAGCAGGTTCGTAACCACACAGAGCTTGAAATGGAGTCATTTTTGTTGAAGTGTGGTAAGTGGAATTGTACCACCATTCAACAAGATGTAACCATTGAGCCCACTTATTTTGTTTGTTTGTTGCATAGCAACGTAGGTAGGCTTCTAAATATTTATTGACAACTTTTGTTTAACCGTATGTTTGAGGATGGTATGTTGAACTCATGTTGAGGTAGGCTCCTATATGTTTGAAAAATTCCTTCCAGAAATGACCTTTCAGTTTGGTGTCTCTATCGCTAACAATGACTTTGGAAGCCCATGTACTTTGTAGATATTCTTGCAAAATATCTCAGAAATTTGTTTTGTTGAGTCTGATTCCTTCATTCCTATAAGGTGCGCATACTTAGTGAGTCTGTCCACTGCTATGAGAATTTTGTCTTTGCCATCAAAAACGGATAACCTTTCGATAAAATCCATTCATATTTCTTCCCACATTTGGTTAGGAGTATCTAAGGGATGGAGCAAATCGGTTGTCATAATGTTCTCATTCCTATTTCTCTAACATTGACCACACTTTGCTACATATCTTTGAATTTCATTATTCATTCCCAGTGTTACTTCGGAGCGGGAGCGAAAGCGAGGAGTGGGAGTGAAAACGGGAGCGGGAGTGAAAACGGGAGCTCCTGGTTTGGGAGCGAATCCCAGAGAATTTTTTATATAATATATATATTTTTTATATTTTGATACATATATGTCAACAAAAACATGTAGAATAATGAATTAGAT
>APFE030907750.1:57239-183672 GCA_000404065.3 Pinus taeda | reverse complement strand
CAATGGAAACATTGCAATCCCCCAATCCTGAAATCCTGAAAAACTGATAAGTCTGTTGGATTTTGAATGAAATCTAAAATTCTATTTTTTCCATATGAAATCCAATGAGGCCGGAACCACTCTCAAACATCCCAAGTCATTTCATGGTAAAGTTAAAAATTTAAGTAAAAGAATGAAAATGAAGATTAAGGAGAATGTCATTTTTACTTTAAGAATTTAACATTACCATGAATAGCATATCAATACTAGGGCCTAGACTTGATCATTAAGCTGCCCCACTCAAAAATTATTTGTTTTTTTCAAAAAAAATTGCATTTCGAACATTACTACAAAAAAATATTGCAAAAAACGCAAAACGCTCCAGAAAAGGCAGGGAGCGAAAAAAAAATTACTCCCTTTTTGGGAGCGCGCTCCCGACCCGCTCCCGAGTTGCTCCCACCCAGAGCGTGGATTGGGAGCGGGATCAAGGGCGGGGTGGCTGCTCCCTCGCAACACTGTTCATTCCTTTCCAGCAAAATGATTGGAGTGCATTATAGTAGGTTTTAAAGAAACCTACATGTCCTCCTGGCATTCCTTGAGAACTTTGGTTTTAAATTTGGAATTTGGGCTTACATAAATTCTTCCCTTGTACCACAAAATATCGCTTTTCCATTCAAATTTTGAATTCTAAGGAAGGTTATTGATTATAGCACCTTGTCTTTGGGTCTTTTGCATACTCACTTCGAATTTCACTAACCCATTCTAGAACTACAACCAAAATTGCAAGTATTGATGACTCTTCATCCTTCTTGGACAGAGCATCTGCTACTATGTTGTCTTTCGCTTTCTTATATAAAATATGCATGTCGAAGGCGGCAATTTTTTTAATCCATTTTTGTTGTTTTGTAGAGAGTGTTTTCTGTTGGAGGAGGTGTTGAAGACTATTATGGTTTGTTTGTATTAAGAACTTACTTCCCAAAAGATATTGCCTCCACTAAGCTAATGCATGCATAATGGCATGCATTTCCTTGTACGTAGACTTGAGACATTCTCGCTTGTTGAGCTCCCTGCTTTCAAATGCTATTAGATGATCATCCTGCATCAAAACTGCCCCTATGCCAAAACCTGAAGTGTCGCAGTCAATTACAAAAGGCTTTGAGAAATCTAGGTTTGCTAATACAGGTGCCTTGGACATAATTTCATTTAAGTCTTCAAAACACTTTTCTACTTTATCATCCCATTGAAAGGAGTTATTTTTCAACAGATTTGTTAGGGGCGCGGAGACATGAGCATAGTTTCAAATAAACCTTTGATAGTATACAGTCAACCCTAAGAATCCTCTCAATTTGGAGATGTCAATTGCTCTAGGCCATCCATTCTTTTATAGCTTTGATCTTATTAAGATCTACTTTTACTCCTTCCTTGGATATTATGTGTTTGAGGTACTCTCCCTCTTCTTTTCCAAAGGTGCACTTGGACATCTTTGCATAGAACTGATGTTCTTCTAATATAGTGAGAACTTGTTCTTCTAATATAGTGATAACTTGCTCCAGATGTTGTAGATGCTCTTTCCATATTTTACTAGATTAGAATATGGTCAAAGAACACTAACACAAACTTCCTTAAAAAAGGATGAAATACCTCATTCATGGTGGCTTGGAAGGTTACTAGAGCATCAGTTAATCCGAAGTGCATTACCTTAAATACATAATTACCTTCATGTTTTCGAAAAGCAGTCTTCACTATGTCCTCTAGCCTTATTTTGATTTGGTAGTATCCCGATTTCAAGTCCAATTTTGAAAAATATTGGGCTCCATGAACTTCATCTAGCATTTCATCTATAAGGGGAATTGGAAATTCGTTCTTAATCATTACCTTGTTCAATCCTCGATAATCTACACACAGTCTAAAGGATCTATCCTTCTTTCGGACTAGAACCACCGGAGTAGTGTAAGGGCTTCTAGTTCTTGTGATGATTCCACACTTCAAAAGATCTTAGACTAATCTTTCGATTTTAGTTTTTTTATGATGTGGATATCTATACGCCTTGGTGTTGATAGGATTTGACTTTTATTATGTGCTCGATTTTTCTTTCGGGAGGCATCTTCATAGGAAGATCTTGGAACACCTTTTTGTGTTTTTGAATCAATTTTTGAACTTCAAGTGGTAGTTCTTGAACTTCAAATGGTTCTTCACTACCAATCTTGAAGCTAGCATCTCAATCTGATGACACGGCACTACATACGTTGGTGCTCCTTTCTGGATCAACATCATCATCTGGTATGATGATACAATTTGATTATGAGGGGACTAAAACCCATATAGCTTGTATTTCTTCCCCTCCCATCTAAACTTTATAAATTGCTTTTGATCGTTGGCAGAGTAAGTGCCTAGGGTTTGTAGCCATTGGATACCTAGGACCACATCCACTCCTCCTAGAGGTACAGTGTAGCACAGAGAATCTAGATTGTAGCCCTGAATCTGCAGTTTGACTTTATGGCATTTCCCTACTTTTTCAATTTTCTTTCTGTCAGCTACCATCATTTTTATATTGGGCATGGGATATGTGAAAATGTTGATTCTTTTCGCCATATTTGAGTCCAAAAAAGTTGTGGGCGATGTCGATATCTATTAGATACCATTACATGAGGGCATGATCTTTGATCGTGCCCCTTAGTTTAGAAATTAAGTTAAAATAATTTATACAATAAATTAATACATAAAATAATCTAACCTTTTGTTCACACGTGTGGAGGAAATTTTTGAGATTTGGATGAGCTTGTGGAGATCTATATGATTAGCATTGACCAAATTTTCCGAGGCAAGATTTGACCGAATTTCTAAGGAAGGTTGACTACAGGCCTGAGGTAGTTTGACGACAAGTCTGAGGCAAGTCGACCCAGTAATTTGAGCCAGTTGCAAGAGGTCGAAATTTTGGCATTGTTGAAATGAGTTGACCAAATTTAAAGGAGTTGCAAGAGGGCGAAAAAGTGGTCTATTTGACCAAGTTTGACCTATTAAATTTTGTGGTCAATCTGACATAGTTCGACTTGGAAAATCAAATTGTACTTTTGATGAATTGAATAATTTCTCTTAAGAAAGGATTGTTGGGTTTTTCCTTAGTTAGGGTTTTCCTACGGTAAAAACTTATGTCTCTTGTGTTTGGCTATCTCTTCATGATTCTATTATCATTATCTATTTACAGTGGAGATTTTCTATGTATAAATACTTAATGATGAATGTGACACAAGAAGGAATAATTAAGAAATCATTGGACGTAATTATCAGATCAGAAAGTCCTAAAAAATCAACAGCATTAACCTTTTTTCACACAAGTTGGAGTTGATTTCAATGTTGCACATATCACGATAATATTGGAATTATCGCGATATTATCACCAAAAGACCCTCTGCGATATTATTTCCAGAAATGATCACGATAAGTTGCCCAGGTGAATTTATCATGATAATTTCGAAATTATTGCAAGACGATCAGAAATTATCGCCTTGCTAGAAAAAACACGAATATAAGTTACGGTTTGGGTTTCTTTTAGGTCATTTTTGTTTCTTATTGTGCTAATAGGGTTGTGTGAGTCTTGTGACCATTTTTAATCAAGCAAACAAGAGGAAATCTATAGTTTTCTTTGCCATCAGTTGAGCATTTTTCAGTGGAGATTTACTCTAGTATACCATATCCATATTTATTATTTCCAAGTATGTTAAAAAAAATTGTCTTCCTTTTCTTTGTTTTCCAAGATTAGCATTTATTGTGAATTTAGAGTCTACCTCTTCTTATCCTCTTTTGAAATTCTATATTTGTTTTGTGTGGTAGGTCCAAAACCAGGAAATTTAATCAGAGTTCTACAAAATGGCAAAGCCATTGGACCAAATGTGGGAGTATGGTGAGCCATGTGAGGATGATAATAGAGCAAATTTGAGATGCAAGCTATATGGAATGGAAATGTTTGGCAAAATCACCTGCTTGAAATACCTCCTTACCAAAATCCCAGGCCATGATGTGCATATTTTCCTTACAGCTACCCAAACATTGTCCTTACTGCAAAGAACTCAATTTGTGATAATACTAGAAAGAGATATTAGATGGAGGAACTAAGGAATTTCATCGGAACCACAAGCTTGTCATATTATCGTTGTAGACTTATAGTATCTAGAATCTAGATGCCTCAAGACAATTATCTCATGAGATACATTTCCTTTTTTTTTAATGTGATTTTGTATTAAGTTTTAACTATTATCTTGTTAGGACTCAAAACTTATGACTGAGGAGTCGGGACAAAATGACAAATATCATATTTCAGACTACAGTGTCTAGTATCTACATCTTATACATTTTATATTGTAGATTTGTAATTTTATTTTCATACTTGTGTGACAATGTGTTTGTTAATTGTTTGATCATTTGATGTTGATGTTTGCTTTAAAAGAAAGCAAATTTCAAAAAAATGTCAAGACTCCGGACAAATATCATATTTCAGTATCTACTATCTAGTATCAATGATCGATGACCACTTGACATCTTATACATTTTATATTGTAGTTTTATTTTCATATTTGTGTGCAATGTGTTGGTTTGATGTTGATGTTGCTTTAAAATAATAAAATTTTGAAAAAAATATATATAATTTTGTATTTTTTTCAAGTTTCCTGATAATTTGTAATATTTTCCCCGATATTGTCGATAATTCAAATTTTGAACCCCTGGCGATAAATTTCCAGTAACGATAAATGTAACATTGGTTTAATTAACCATTCAGTGGTTAATTCAATCCATTTTATCCAAATTAAGACTAGTATCTAATGGCATGAGCTCGCTACTTTACTTGGTAGGCAATTGCAAAACATGGAGGGATTCATTTGGAGACTTGTTGAATTTGATGGAGTACTAACATCTTAGGCACAATTTTTAGGGTTTGTATGCAATATTCTATCTTGTTGGAGATTGGCATACCCTCTCTTCATTGGTTGAGCATGATGCTCGGAGGTGGTTATAAAGTATCTTTATGTTTGTTGCTAACCACTTTGGCACTTCTCCCTAGAGATTATTTTATTAGTTATGGGTAATCAAGGTAATTACATAGCACAACCTTATAGGTCACACCTCTCCTAATTGTTATCTCAACATTATTGTGTAGATATTTCAACTACACTCAACATCTTTTGGCCTCTATTGTAGAGTTCCCTCACCTCTAACTTAGCAATATATCATTTCATTGGAAGTGGTTATGGATGATTTTTATTGAGGATCATGTGGCATATTAAGAAGACAAGTGTCTCCTTTCGTGCACTTAGAGCTTGAGGGCCACATGTAGCACATTGCTCTTATTATCTTGGAGGGTGCACATGTGGAGATATTCCACTTGCTATTTTGGGGGTTGGACACTTATTTTCTTGTGGAGAAATCCATCTAGTTAGCACTTCAAAGTTCAAACATTCATCCATGGAATTGGTTGCCTTATGGGATTCACACAAGTTGATGGGTTACATTTTTGGATTGTTGTTATGCAACATTCTACTAGAAGGTTTATTGCATTTTTTCTCAGCAATGCATCATTGTGGGTGCATTTAGTGACCTCTTCTAGGTGGACCTAGGCGCACATCCTCCTATGTGGAAGAAAGTTTACTACATTTTGTATGCAATGCATTTTGGAGAGTGCATTCTATGTGAACTTATAAGATCTTGACTTGGTTATTAAGTTTATTTTGGTGGTACACCCTTTCTTGGAGATGCATGATGTAATTTTATTCCTATTTTTCGATGAGGGAAACCTCTCATGGAGAGGCTAATGTCCACACACCTTGACACGATCACCCATTAATTAATGGATCTAACTACATTTTCATAATATTTCATTGAATTGTCATGGAGTGAGTTAGCAAATAATATTTTTTAATCGTAACCAGAGAAGAGATTCCCTCTATAAAGGGGATCTTTCTCTCCATTTGATGGTTGTTCAAAATTTAGGTATTGAGGAGCCCTCTCCTCGAGCTACATTTGTACATCATAATTCATATCCTTGAGGCTTAATGTTAGATGGGAGGTATAGCATCTTTCTATCTAAGTCTTTATGTTTACAATTCATCCATATGTTGAATATCATTATAGGAAACCCTTTTAGCCTGTTATGAGTGCCTAGCAATAAATTGTGTCATTTGAATGGAGTAATGTGAAGATTTAATCCCTCTTATAGGGATTGTTGTTGTGTTAAGCACCAAGCTTGCATCTAATAAACCTAATTGTTGCTATATTAACATGATTGTGCCTTCATAACAATGCTTAAGAATAGCACCCCTAGAATTCCACAGATAATTTCCTACAATAGTCAGCAAGTTAATGCTGACTTGTGGCATGTATAGCAGCCCTCATTGCCTTACATTTTCATGCATTCGCCCTCTTAGATCCTATGTTCCACCAAGTTTCTACCACAAGGGAGCATGGAAGCGAGGAAACACACATGGGGGAAATGTGGGAGCACCCCCAAACTTTAGGGAAATTCATGGGTGATGAGGGGATGTCGAGGTGGTCACTAGCAAAAGGGGTCCTCATCTCTAAAATTATAAATAATAAAAATAGAAAATTGCATGACGCAAAATCCCATAACTGGGTGATCTTGACTGATGGCAATCTCAAACCCTCATACATGATAAAATCAGTGGAAATGCTATAATCTTGCCAATCCTAAAAGCATGAAAACTATAAGTCTATTGAATTATGAATGGGATATGAACCACTCTCAAACATCCTAAAACAATTAATAGTAATATTAAAAATTTAATTAAACAGATAGCAAAGATAAAGGAAAATCCCAATAGAAGGTAAGATAACTAAGAATGTCAACATTTATTTTAAGAATATATTAATACCATTAATTACCCAAGGTCAAAAACTTGTCAAAGCTCAATTCCCTATCTTTGCTTTGTCTTAAAGGGTTGTTGGACAAAAAATCAAGTGAGCGGGGGGTGCCCAAATATCCCCCTTTTGAGAAATGTGCTTCCTACACTAGGGACATGTTTCCTAAAGCTTCCCAAAAGGGGGGGCATGGGGAAACATTTCCCAAGAACCCCACCCTCACCTACCCCCCGCCCCCCACAAGCCCCAAAGCATGGGAAGCAAGGGGGTGTACTCCCACCCTAGGAATGCATCCCCTTAGATTCATACCTCCTTGACTACATTTTTCCCAAGATTTGATGGGCACTAGTTTTGGGATTTTTATTCAACTTTTGTTCTCACACCACTCACTGATTAATTTATACGACAACTTGTTTTGTTATGAATGAACTCATCAATAAATCACCTTGTGCCCCTATTCCATATCCATAGCAATCCTATCTTTAGGAAAGCCCCCCCCCTTGAGATAGAGAAGAGCCAACCAAAACTGAGAGGAAGAGCTAATAAGATGATACGAGTAGCTTTCTTGAGTTGAACAAGACTAACTCCTTGGTGCTTGGGACTTTACATCATTTAGGGTGCTATATTTTGTTCTAACATTTATCAAGCAACTTGTGCTTGGATGCTAGGCTAAATATTTTTCCCTTGGACCTATAAACTATCTCAAAAGTCTAACAACTAATTTATATTGGTTATGTTGATTGTCTCAAATAGAGAACCAACCTATGACTGCCAGTATATGTCGAATAGTTAAATTAAGAAGACTTTCACACATTATTAGACATTCAGGTCCACGAAATCAAAACACAAAAGGACAAAAAGTAACATTTTAAGAATCAGATGACCTCAGAAACCATTTTAATAACATAGCGGTGCTTCAGGCCATTTCTTTTGTGCAGTGGTGATCTTACTAAGCAACTTGTACTCGAATGCCACAGTGCACACTACTGATTCTGCCTCTCAACCTATAAGCCATCACAAAATTTAAAAACTAAAATAACTAGTTATGTTAATAATCTCAGATAGAGGTCCAACCTACAAAGACCAGTACGTGTTCGTTTGTTAAATTAATGGGACTTTAAAAGTTTCACACTAAATTCTGATGAAAATTTATCGAAAGCTCACTGTCATCCAAAACATTCTATACATCGAAAATTTGAACAACTTTGGTATAACAAGGCAGAATATGTGGAAATTTATAAACATTACAGTGAATACAAGGTTAGTTTATAAGTTAATCTCTTTTTTCCTCCCCATGTTACACTAATTAATATATAATCATAGTGAGCTTTGAAAGATCAGCATATTGAGTGAAAACTGCACATGCATATTCTACTTAAATCTTAGCAATAGCATTAACAACCCATATCTGCAAATAGAAACACAAACATACCCGATAGTTCTTCCAAGGAGGATGCCATATAGGACGTGGCCATTTACTGGGTAGCCTTTTCATGATGGCCGCACTTGGCTGGTACCTGAAAAAGTTAAATATTGTTCTAAGGTTCAGGTTATTGTCATGGATCTATCACTAACTCGTTTAAAACATAAAACTGCAGATTTTCGTTTAAAACATAAAACTGCAGATTTTCATTGAAGAATAACTGCAACATTTAGTAGACATTACTACTGGGGGCTTGAATGGTTGATCAAGAGAAGGTGATAATATTCCCCCTCAGTAGGGTCCAACTCCCGGAAAAGTGTGTGGTATGTTTAGAGAATTCCATCATGGCCACTGAAGTGGTCTGGGTGGTATGTGCTATAAAGTGCAACAGGCTATCCCACCACTTGTGATGGATGTCTGGCACTCATAAGCAGGAAGCATCTTCAGAGTAGATATTTACAGAAGCTAAATTCTATTGATAATGGGCTACAGTTGCTTGCCATATAATGTAACTTGCATTAAAGGTTCACACAATAATAAATAGACTGTATTCCAGGGATTGAGATAGGTAACTCATGTCAACCACCAGCTGACTAGCAATGTCAATTATGTTGAATGAGAACAAGAGATAAAAATGTCAATTATGTTGAATGAGAACAAGAGATAAAAAACTAATATCACGTGGATGAACAGGATCAAAGTCAGAAGAGTGATGTTGTGGTTGAATAAGAGAAAGGAGAGGACTAATGTGAAAACGGAATGGAAAAGGGAATGCAGATGATGTGTAAAGTGACACAAAAGCAGAAAACTAACTAGTAAAAGTTGGATTTTATGTGATACAATTAAGGATAGGTAAATAGAGGCGACCAACATGCTAATTTGATATGGACTCCCTTTTTTTCCATCTTTTTCTTCCCCCAAATAACCAAATTGAATTCATGAATTTTATGAACAGAAGAAAAGGGAATCCAAATTTAAGGAATGAAAACAAGAAGAAAGTAGAAAAATGTTGAATGTGAATTCCTCTTACAATAATTGATGTTTGAGATGTTTTCTCCAAAGTACAGTTGCTGTCCCTTGAAGGATTGACTGAAACTTCACCAACACTTCAAAGAGGGCATCCAGCCCCACTTGATGACACTTCAAGGATGACCATCTCCTTTTCCTCTAGAGCCTGAAACGCTATCATTGAGGCCAGGACTTTGCCCAGAAAGAGGATGTACCCCAAAGACTACAGGACACCCCTAGGCTGGCACTGCACCTTCTTGACAAACGCTTCCCTGTTCCTGGACCAGTTTGATGATGATGATAACTTGAGACCCTTTGGGAGGGATGGTACAACTTTCTTGATGATGACACCATGCCATAAGCTTGTGATGTCACCCTTATGAGGCCTAGAGTGATGACGTGGAACCTGATTGAAGACGACATGTTGAGGGTTTTGCTTGATCATACACATTTGTTGATGAAGAGATGGCTTGAAACATCATGTCATCCCTTGTTAGTCTGTGTAGCTCAGATAGGTGTTCTAGTCTCAAATTGTGTCTATGACGCTAGGGAACACATTTCCTCCAATACTTAGAAAAGGTTTAGTGAGAAAAAGCCTTGATTAGATTTCATTAACCAGTTAATTAATTTTCCTAAGTCTAACTTAGGGAAATAAACTTAATTAATCAATATTAATTGGGGTAAATCGGTTTTCCTCTAGAGACTTCTGGAAAAATCACTTGATGGGTTCAAGATGATCTTAGCCACCCATTGCGATTAGATCATGGTTATTGATTCATCAACCAACAACCATTCGTGCAAGTGTACATAGCCCTGCTCAGGATTGGACCACAAGTCACCACAAGACTAGTCGGGACCAAACGAGAGATTATGAGAGGAGATCGATTGGTCATTTGGAGATTGATTATAGCAAGGGCACAGAGGCAGTGCAGGGACATCAGCAACAGGGGTTTCAGCAAAGATTTTTGGAGAGATTCTTCATAGCATTTTCCAGGGCGAATTGAAGATCAATTTTTCTACAAAGAGGGTCGGTTTTCCAATGGTGTGAATTGCTCCAGCAGGGGGTGCGAAACACCCTCGCAAGCAATGCAAATTGCTCTAAGAGGGAGACATTCTGGAGCAAGGAAAATTTGAAGGACAGATCGATTTGCACATGAGGATCGATTTGCTAGTAGAAGTCGAGATTTCGAGTGGGAGGCTAAGTTACTTTTCCCAACCAATGCAAGGTACCAAGAGGGCCAAGTTTATCTTCCTAACTACATGTGTGAGCCAAATCAAGCTTCACACGGAGGCCGAATTTGATTTGGATGGACGAATTGCTTCTAGGAGCTCAAAGTGACTTGCAGAAGTCTAAGCTGCTGGAAACGGCTACCTCCAACCCCAAAACGTCATTTTATTCGTTTCAGATCCAGATCCGCATACAAAACGCTGGAAAAACGTTTTTGTTGTCATTTTTTCATGAAAACGGGAAGTTTTTTACGCAGTCGTTTTCAAGGCATTTTTTTTTAAACTTGCCGTTTTAGAAAAATTGGAAACGTTTTAGGAAAATAGTGAAATGTATTAAAAAAAATTAAAACATTTTTGAAAAATTGTGAAACGTATTTGATGAAAAAAAACGTTTTTGGCACAGTGACCGCATCTGCCCACCGAGAAGGATTGATTTGGTCTATTTCAAGTTACAACTACGCTCATTTACACTTTGCTCTAACCTAAAAGTGGAGTGAACGTGAAGCATTATCGTTTATCATTTGCATTTGCCATTATCATGAAGCAATATCATGGAAGCCGTCGAGACTTGTCGACGCAGAGAGTTGCATTTTCCATTTGAGACTTCTCGCTGCAGAGAGTTGCATTTGCCATTACCATGAAAGTCGTCGAGACTTGAAACTGAAGTCTAAAAGTTGTAACATTGTCAGCGAGGCTCGAGACTGGTTTGGGTTTGGGAATTTTACAGTTGTTCAATTGTTTCATCGCCCGACGCCGCCGAGAGGTCAGTGAACTTTTACCTTCTAAGTTTACTGTTTTAAAATTTAGTGTTACAGTTTTAAAATTTAACTTTTACAGTTTTAGTTTTACTGTTACAGTTGTAAATTCTCAATACATAATTGTTCGTGTCTGGCATCCTAGCTTGCGATTTCACTGTACACTGAATAACCCTGCTTTATGGCCAGCCATTAATATCAGATTTCTTTGTTTGATGATGACATCCTTTTTCACAGCAATATTTCATATATTTATCAAGGTTGATGACTATGGATCTTGTTTTCTTTTGCTTTTTGCTACACTGCATATTCCACTAGAACATTGTTCCCATATGCATGTCTCCCTAATACAAACCTTCTCTGTTCTTTCAAAATCAGCTTTTTAATGACAGTGTTCATCCTTTCTGCCATGATGTTGGTCATGATCTTATAATAAGTGTTGCATGAAAAAAAGGCCAAAATCTTGCAAAGCAGGAAGGATTCTTTTCCTTTGGAAATAAAGCTAGGAAGGAGTTAATAGCTTCTACCTGCTTGCCTTTCCATATTCTATGATTGCCAGCAACTCTTCCTTAATTATATCACAGAGGTATCTGCTATCTTATTTGAAATCCAGATGTGTATTGTACATGAAACTCATTGAGTTGTACTTCCAATTACAATGGTCTGCACAGCAATGAATTCTCCTCTTCCTGAAACACCTTCGGAATGAATTCTAACATCTCCTGTTTGGTTTTGGAGTTTGACCCATTCCAATTTAATTTCCGAGTAAGGATGCTACAAACGAATTAGTTGCTTGCTTCATTTACTAGGCAATGAAAATGTTACAAATGAATTAAATGCTTGCCATAAAACCAATTACATAGAACCCAACACTTGATCAATGTTTAAAATCTTTATAAACTTTATAAACTTTAGAAAATTACCCAAACCACTTAACTAACCTTTGACACCAACTAGCAAACTTGGTTGTTCACTGGGTTTGGGTTATATTTATGAGAATTGACACCCATCTTCCTCATTATAGAGTTTGTGATGTCCATATTCACTAGGGTTCCAGTTTTGTTGATTTGGGGTGGCATCGATGTGCTCTAGCCACAAAATTTGGTCGAGAGGTTGGGGCACATGAGATCTCCAATACCCAGAAAGGGTTTGGGCAGATTCTAAACAAATCAGGAGATATTAAAATAATTAATATTTTTTGGAGTCCCTAAGTCTAAAATAGGGAAAATAAAATATTAATGTGTATTAATATGAATCTGTGTTAGAATGGTTCAAAAAGACATGGATCAAGCCAGATCTAATCTTTAGTCGTTGATTAGGGACTTAATCTCGACTGTTGAGATGTCAACAGAAAAAGTATAAGAGGAGGCTTGAGGGGCACTTGGCTTGTACAATGAGGGAGACCAGTCAGTTCAATTCTGGAGCGGGGTTTGCTGAGAAATTGAACTATTGATCTGGAGAGCAGTCAGAAGGTAGCAAGTACGGAACAGAGAGACGGGAGATCAGCATAGAAGAGACAGACGTAGAGCCAAAGGAAACCACGCAAAGGCAATAGAGACTGCGCAGAGCCAAAAGGTCCTGCGTCATCCACGCAGAGGTTGTAGGAGTGACGCAGAAGCCCAAAGAGGCTGCGCAAAAGCCCAAAGAGGCTGCGCAAAGCCTCAGTAGGCTGACGCAGAGGGTTTCAGGCTAACGCAGAGGGTTTCAGGTTTAGCAGAAGTCAGTAGGGCCTACATTGGGTTTAGGAAAGTGTTGGAAGTTGTCTATCTGTGGGTAAGCCAGTTTGGCACCCTGTTGTACAAGAAAATTGTCGAATAATAAAATCCTCCCTTTTTGCACCAATTTCCCACATTGGGTTTTTCCGGGGACATTAGTCCAAAATAACTGTGTCAATGTGTGCATACTTTGTTTCTGTATTACGATGTGATATGTGCAGCAGTATTTATTTTAATGTTTGTTGAAGTAATTTCATGAATAACTTACGATAAAATAAGTAGCAAAAGTAAACCAATTGCTGCAGTGATAGAATTTTCACATGGTATCAGAGCAAGTAATCAGAGGCAGAAAGGGAAAATTAGTTATGGGTCGAGACCATGATGCAGAGGCATCCACCTCAAGGGACTCACGCAAATTTTCAAAAGATTGCACAAGAGAGAGATTTTGATTTCTCTATGTTGGCTTCCAGGTTGGAAGAAGAAGTGGCGTGCATGACTAGTGTTGCATCATCAGAAGTATGGTATATAGACAATGGAGCCTCATGGCATATAAGAGGAATCAAGGAGTGTTTCTCAGAATATCGAGAAGAGAAGATGAAATTTCAGATCACCATGGGGAACAAGGCAAAGTGTACTCCAATAGGAAAGGGTACCATAGTTTTCCAGACAGAATCGAACGAGCGCAGTTCCGTGCCACAAATGTGCTCCATGTACCAGGATTGGGGATGAACTTACTTTCTGTGTCACAACTACAAGGCAAGGGCTATGATGTCTACTTCATCAAGGAAAAGGTATACGTCAAACACCCGAGCTGGAAAAAGAAAGTGCAGATTTGGATCAAAAGTAATCGGTTGTACAGATTATAACTAGAATCTCCAATGGCACTAATAGGCAGTCGTGGGGACAAAGACTTGAACGAACTATGGCACAGAAGGATGGGTCACTTGCACCATGGAGCTCTGAGAATTCTCAAGAGCACTGTAATAGGAGTTCCGAATCTGAGTACCGAACGAGATGATGTATGCAGGGGATGCGCTCTAGGAAAGTGTGCCAAGGCGACATTTCCTAGGAGCAACCACAGGGCCAAGAGTGTACTAGGATTGATACCCTCAGATATCTGCGAACCTATGTTCGTTAAAGCCGTCAACAGTGCCGAGTATTTCCTTACTTTCATTGATGACCACTCGAGGAAAACTTGGATCTATTTTTTGAAAACCAAGGATGAGGTTTTCAGACGATTCAAGGAGTTCAAGGCTCTACTGGAGAATCTGACAGTTAAGAAAATAAAAGTCTTGCGCTTAGATAATGGTGGAGAATATGTCGATAAGAACTTCACTGATTTTTGTGCTAAGGAGGGCATCAGAAGGGAGTGGACAGCTCCCTACAATCCGGAGCAAAAAGGGTGGCAAAAAGGAAAAATAGGACTATCGTAGAAGCAGCTAGGGCCATTCTGTATGATCAAGATATACCAAAATTCCTGTGGGCAGAAGCATGCAACATAGTTGTCTACGTTCAGAACAGGACTCCTCATCAAGCATTGGGCAAGATTACTCCAGAGAAAATCTTCACTGGGAAGACACCTGAAGTCAGTCATTTCAGGATATTTGGGAGTTTGGCATATTGTTGCATACCCGAAGAAAAGAGGAAGACGCTTAATCAGACTACAGAACAGGGGTATCTGGCAGGATATAGCGAGAACGCTAAGGCATATAGGATCTATCTTCTAGAGAGCAGGAAGGTAGTAGTACGACGAGATGTAAAGTTCATGGAGGACAGAGCTTTCAGAAGATCTCGCGAAATGCCATCCAAGGAGCAGTCGAAAGAGGATCTGTTGGTCATGTCTCTTCAACCAACGGAAGAGAAGAATCCTTCCTCAGATCCAGAGGATTCTTAGGATGAGGAAGAGGAGCAAATAGAAGCACCTGTTGGCAGAGGAAGAACCAGCAGGGAACTTTTTCGGATTCTGCGTGATGCAGAGAACTTCATCGGAGAGCCACAGAACAGTAAAAGGGAGCGAAAATAGCCAGATAGGTATCAGGCATTAGTAGCTCAAAATGGAGAGCCTGCCAGCTTCAAGGAGGCAGCTCAGCATTAGGTCTGGCTCAATGTGATGGTGAAGTAGTATAACTCCATAATGGTAAATGATGTCTGGGAGGTGATGTCAAGGCCTCAAGACAGATCTATGGTAGGTTCAAGATGGATATACAAGATCAAATATGTTGCGGACAGCTGTATTGAAAAATGCAAGGCCAGGTTTGTGGCTAAAGGGTATGCTCAAAAGGAAGGGATTGACTATGAGGAAACCTTCGCCCCGGTAGCCAAGTATACATCTATTAGGACCATGATATCTCTTGCATCCCAAATGGGATGGGAGATCCATCATATGGATGTCAAGACAACATTTATGAACGGGGTAATAAAAGAAGAAGTATACACTGAACAACCAAAGGGCTTTGAAACTCATGAGAAGAAGTCTCATGTATGCAGACTGAAGAAAGCCTTGTATGGGCTAAAGCAGGCACCAAAAGCGTGGTACGGTCAAATAGATGGCTACTTGCAAAAGATGGGGTTTGTCAAGAGTGATGCGGATCTGAATCTCTACTATCTGGTCGTAGAGAGCAAGCCACTTATCTTAGTATTATATGTGGATGATCTCTTCCTGACAGGATCATGCAGACTCATTAAAGACTACAAGAAGAATCTAGCCACAGAGTTCGATATGAAGGATCTGGGACGAATGCACTATTTCCTAGGGTTGGAAGTTTGGCAACAGAAAGGAGAAATCTTCCTTGGGCAAGGAAGGTATGCTACAGAAACTCTGAAAAGATTCGGGATGGGAGACTGTAGACCTATGGCTATGCTAATCATCACCAACTAGAAGAAGATTGATGCATCAGAAGACAAAGATGTCGATCCCACCCTATACCGACAGCTCATAGGGTCCCTGATGTATCTTGTCAATACCAGGCCAGATATTTGCTATGCTGTCAACACCCTCGGTTAGTTCATGGTGAAACCAAAGAGGGCTCACTGGGTAGCAACCAAGTACGTTCTCAGGTATTTACATGGAACAATTGTTTATGGGCTCTTGTACAACAAGGGGAAGGATATCAGGTTGGGTGGATTTACTGATGGAGATTGAGCAGGAAGTTTAGTGGATCGGAAAAGTACCTCTGGGTACTATTTCAACATTGGATCAGGAATAACCTCCTAGTGCAGTAGGAAACAGAAGTTCATGGCTCTGAGATCGTCTGAGGCAGAATATATGGCAGCAAGCACAGCTTCGTGTGAGGCCATATGGCTTAGAAAACTGTTGGTAAACCTATTTAGAAGAAATATGGAGGCGACCAGGATCATGTGTGATAATCAGAGTTGCATCAAACTCTCTGAGAATCCAGTATTTCATGATAGGTCAAAACATATTGATATCTGGTGTCACTTTGTCAGAGATTGTGTCCAACGTGGAGCTATACAGTTGAGCTACACTCCTACAGGGGAACAAGTGTCAGATATTCTCACCAAGGCCCTTGGAAAGTCAAAACTTGACTACTTTAGGGAAAAGATAGGGATGGTAAAGAACCCCTTTCAGAAATAGTGTGTTAGCAACACGAATGAAGAGGGAGTTGCAGTGCAGATGCAGTGTTGGGAGAATGGACCAACAGCAGCATAGATGCAGAGGGAGTTGCAGTATAGATGTAGTGTTGGGAGAAAGGACCAACAGCAGCACAAATGCAGTGTTGGGAGAAAGGACCAACAGCAGCACAGATGCAGAGGGAGTTGTCGTACATATGCAGTAGTGGCAATGGAAGAACCATGGGTAGCAGTACAAGATGCAGCAGTGCAGAGGATGTTGGGCAGGGAGGCCTAGCATCAGCACAGGTATCAATGTCGGATGATCAGAGAAATACTAAAGGAGGAGTATTGCTAAAGCACAGACCTCGCTAAGAGGGAATGTTGATTTGGGGTAGCATTGGATGTGCTCTAGCCACGAAATTTGGTGGAGAGGTTGGGGCACATGAGATCTCCAATACACAGAAAGGGTTTGGGCAGATTCTAAACAGATCAGGAGATATTAAAATAATTAATATTTTTTGGAGTCCCTAAGTCTAAACTTAGGGAAAATAAAATATTAGTGTGTATTAATATGAATCTGTGTTAGAATGGTCCAAAAAGACATGGATCAAGCCAGATCTAATCTTAGCCATTGATTAGAGACTTAATCTCGATCATTGAGATGTCAACAAAAAAAGTATAAGAGGGGGCTTGAGGGGCACTTGGAGAATACACCGAGGGAGACCGGTCAGTTGAATTTCTGGAGCAGGGTTTGCTGAGAAATTGAATTAGTGATCTGGAGAGCAGTCAGAAGGTAGCAAGTATGGAATAGAGAGACAGGAGATCAACGTAGAAGAGGCAGACGCAGAGCCAGAGGAAGCCACGCAGAGGTAGCAGAGACTACGTAGAGCCAGAAGGACCTGCGTCATCCACGCAGAGGCTGCAGGAGTGACGCAGAAGCCCAGAGAGGTTGCGCAGAGCCTCAGTAGGCTGACGCAGAAGGTTTAAGGCTGACGCAAAGGGTTTCAAGCTATAGCGGAGGTCAGTAGGGCCTACGCTGGGTTTAGGAAAGTGTTGGAAGTTTGTCTATCTGTGTGTAAGCCAGTTTGGCACCCTGTTGTACAAGAAAATTGCTGAATAATAAAATCCTCCCTTGTTGCACCGATTTTCCCACATCGGGTTTTTCCGAGGACATTAGTCCAAAATAAATGTGTCAATGTGTGCATACTTTGTTTCTGTATTACGATGTGATATCTGTTACAGTATTTATTTTAATGTTTGCGGAAGTAATTTTATGAATAACTTATGATAAAATAAGTAGGAAAAGTAAATCAGTTGCTACAGCGATAGAATCTTCACAGGTTTGTTGTTCAGTTTTCCTAGGGTTTTCTTGGGATCTGAAGACTGAGATACATATTTTAATTTTTTAAAATTTTAAGTTTCTAAATTGTAACTTGTTTTGAACTTTTGAAATACATGTATGATATTTGTCAATTTTCTTTTACAGTTTCATTTACATCATCATTCATGGCAACTTCAAGTTCAACCATTCATGAGGTAGAGGAAGTGGAACATGAAATTGAATCAGCCCCTAAAGTTGATCCAAAGTCGCCACTTTGGAAATATGTAACTATTGTTGGGAAGATCGAAGGAGGTGGATCATTGGCATGGGTTTGCAGTGAGTGTAAAAAGGAGTATAAGGGATCATACACACGGGTTAAAACACATTTGCTTGGGTTAAAAGGCAATGGGGTTTGAATATGATGTGGCCCACCTAAATAGAATGGGACAGATGGAAATGGTTTAAGCAAGGCAAAACTTGCAAAATATTAAAGAGAACAAGGCGAGGCAAATGCTAAAGAAAATGAAGCAAATCCTGCCTCCTATTTAAAACACCCAACAAGGTTGGGAGCATCTTCATCAAAGCCTCCACTTCATTCTCATGGAATTGTTTGTTCAAAGCGGTCAAATTTGGGACTGCTTGAAAAGAGTTTTAGTAATGACGCTCGAGAGATAGCAGATGCAGCTATAGCTCAATGCATTTATGCAAATGGTCTTCCCTCTAACCTTGTGTGATCTCCTTACTGGGCAAAAATGGTAAAAACAGTGAATGAAGCCCCAAGAGGGTACAAGAGCTCGGGATATGAGAAGGTACGCACCACATTGTTGAGTGTTGCAAAGTTAGATTTGGAGGCTAAATTAGGCCCCATTCGTCATTCATGGCTCATTTCTGATGGATGGAAAGATCAAAGAAATAGGCCTTTGATCAATGTGATTGCTCAAAGCCCACAGGGGGTAATGTTTTTTAAGTCAGCGGATTGTGAGGGGCAAATGAAAGATTCTCAACTCATTGCCAACATCTTGATTGAAGCAATTGAATTGGTGGGGCTAAAAATGTTGTTCAGGTAATAACTGACAATGCAACGATGTGTAGAGCAATAGGCCTAATTATTGAAGGCAAATATCAGCACATCTTTTGGACCCCTTGTGTTGTACATTCATTGAACCTCGTGTTGAGCAAGATGGGGAACCAAATTGAGTGAATTCAAGATATTTTTGAAGAGGCAAAAGAAATTCAAGCCTTTATCACAAGCCACCACATGTCCCAAGGTATCTACAGGGAAATTGCTAAGATGGAGCTCCTTAAGATACCTATACTTAAAGTTTATTAAATATTTCATAAATTCTAATTTGTGACTCTAAATTCAAATATCTAAATTGGATTCTCAAATGTCATGATTCGTGAATCATAATAGTTATTCAATCAAATTATGAATTTTAATTTGTTGAAATTTGAAACATTGGCAATTTGGCACCTGCATGTTGTCGAGACTCGATTTGTTTCTCACATCATAGTCTTAACAAAGCTTATGCAGGTGAAAGATGCATTACAATCAATGGTATGCAGTTCTCTTTGGAATCATTGGAGGCAATCCCAATCTGATAGAGCACAAGCAATGAAATGGTTGGTTCTTGATGATGAATGGTCGGATAGGGTGAGTACCTCTTGGCATTTACTAAGCCAATTGTGGATTTGCTCCGTGTGTTTGACACAGATATGCCTAATTTGGGAGAGGTGTATGAGGGCATAGATTCCATGATAGAGAAGATAAGGTTGGTTATAAATGCCAAGGAGAATGACCCGAATGAATTCTTTTATAGAAAAGTAAAAAATATATTGACCAAAAGGTCAAACAAGATGACCACCCCAATGCACCTTTTAGCCTATGCAGTGAATCCAAAACATTATGCCGCAGAGTTGCTACGTGATCCAAAAAGAACCGCACCAAACAAAGACCTAGAAGTCGCAAAAGGATTTAAAAATGCTTTTAGAAAGCTTTTTGTAGATCCTGAAATTGGGCTTCGGATTCGTGCACAGTTTCTCATTTTGTGGGATCAAAGGGTTGGGGTTGTGATATTGAGTATATGCAGGACAAAACTAGATTAAGTCCAATTGAGTGGTGGAACTTCTACGGTGGGGCACTTCCACATATCCAAAAAATGGCCATCAAGATCTTGTCACAGGTTGTCAGTTCCTCTTCAGCAGAAAATAACTGAAGTACATACGGCTTCATCCATTCAGTGAAGCAAAATAGATTGGGCTCTAAGAAGGCTGAGGAACTAGTGTATGTTCATTCAAACCTTCGCCTTCTGTCACATGAGAGATAAATACAAATTTGGGCCTACCAAATTATGGGACGTGGAACCAGAGTTGCCTGACTTGGATATGACATTGAATGCCATGTCTCATATGAATTTGTTTGATGCGGAGTCACCATTAGGTGGATCTTCAAGTGGACATGGCAGCAATGTTCCCAATCCCACTTCTAGAGAGAATGTGGAACCTTCTAGTGGCGTGAATGAAGACATATTTGATGATATGTAAATTTAATTTATGATGGGGTTTTGACTTTTAAACTTTTGAACAACCATATGAATTATGAATAATAATAGTAGACTGCCAGTCATAGTTCATTTTGTACTTTGTACTATACAGTAATTAGTATGCATTATTAATTTTGGTAATGGTGTTGTCCGTGTAACTTGTCATGTTGATAACTTGATGTTTGAAATTTGAAACCAAAACTTGATGATATGTTGAAACTTGAATCATGAATGTTATAATAATCGTTAATGATGATGACAATGTTTATACTGAATTGATGATGATGAATCATGATATATCATAGATGATAATTGATTATGTATTTTTAGTCTTTAGATCTAATCTAGATTCTAAAATATGAATTGTAATATGAAAGTTTTATTTATTATGTGTCGTTTCCTGTCGTATCGTATCTAGATTTTTTGAAATTTTGTCGTATTTGTTTCTTGTAAGATTCTATAGAGGACATTGGAATTTCATAGTCATATTCCCTCCTTTGAAGACACTTTACTTTCATGAAGTATTCCATGGAAGATTGATGGAACTGGGACAAGGTATAGTTATCAGCGATTCAGCACTAAGGAAAACCCAACAATCTATTGATTGATGTTGATCAAAAGATGAAGTTCCTGTGTAAGCATTTGAAAAGAAGGACAACCTGTATGTCCACAATGTATTCATAATGCTCAGTGATCAAATGATTTGAAGTTGTTGAGGAAATTGCTCCAGATTCAGAGGGAGCTAAGGAAAGACGTTTCTTCACCTATAAAGCAAAGAGATTCACGGCAGGATATGACAAAGTTTGTTGGACTTACAAAAGGTGTCAATGTAATTTGGAAGTCTTAGGGTTTGTAAGCCCTAGAAGACAAATTCTTGGCTAAGAAAGCCCCAGGGTTTGTGGATAAAACCATAGAGCTAAACCTAAATCGATGAAAGAAGAAACCCTAGCTCATACAAGGAAGGAAAGGAAAGCAACATGTTGATGATGAGGACGAGGATGATGAGTTTGCAAATGAATTTAAATGATTTCTGCAAGAAAGGCAAAGTTCAAGATGGATTTAAATGATTTCTGCAAGAAAGGCAAAGTTCAAGAGAGAGTTGACAATTTCCTACAATCCTCAAAAGATAAGTACTTTATATATCTCTTCCTTGATTATTATTGTTTTACTATTAGTTAGTATCTTTCCTTTGTCTCTTTTACTTTGTTATAATCATTTCTTAGATGACCTCATAATAAGGGTTGCAAGTGCATCGTGAAGGTTGCCAAGGCTCTGATAGCAGATGGAAGCATCGGGAAGAACAAAGAAACATTTGTGACAAGAGGATTCTCCCTTGTTCCCATATTCATTTCAGTGCAACTTAGGCAGAAGTGATCAAAATTATTTTTCCTAAGGTTTTCCATTTTACAACAACCAGTTGTGATATTTTTGCTGAAGAAATTAATAATTAAAACCCTCATCTGTAGACCTGGTTTTCCCTTCAGGTTTTTCAAAGACATTTGTCTGAAAATGTTGGTGTCCATTATTTGTGTGTGTGCACATAATTTTCTCTGTTCCTGTGGTTCATTATTTTTCTGTAAAATTGCAGTTGTGTTTTATTCAATCTTTGCCGCAAGTATTTTGCAGAAGACAAATAATCTAAATACATAGGAGAATAATAACCAGTAACTCCAACATAATTAAAATTCCACATGCTATCAAAGCGAATATGAGTGCAGACGGATGATCCACGCAGACGCAGGAAGAGAAAAAGCCAAGGGTTTTAACCAAGTTCGAAATTCTTCAATGATTTCTCCAAATTATTTGAGTTCGCTACATTTCTAGATTTTCCAGAGATGCTCGCAGCAGGTTTGAGACATCAAGACAAGTTGGATGGAGCCTCAAATTTTGGCATGTGGAAGGCTAAAGTGTCATTCCTTTTGGATGAGTATGGATTCAAAGAGTTTGTGTAGAATACTAGAATGTAATTATCGTACCAACAGATCCAGAGCAAGGGGCTACCTATAAAAAGATGAATGCCAAAACAAAGAGGATGATCCTTGATGGAGTCAACAACCATATTGTTCTGCATATCGCTAAGAAAGGCACAGTGAAGGAGATGTGGGCCGCCATAGTAATATTGTACCAAGATGCTTCAGAAAACAAGAAGATAATTCTCCAAGAGAAGATGAGGACCATCAAGCAGCATACGGCAAAAGACGTGACTTCCTACCTCCCAAGGGTTCGACTTGTCAAAGATGAGCTAGCTACAGTTGGAGACAAGCCTAGTGACGACGAGCTAGTGTGTATAACACTCAATGGATTTTCCAAGGAATGAAGCATGTAATTCTAAGTGATTTCTAGGTGAGACAAACTTCTAGATTGGGATTGCCTATGGAGTGATTTCACATAGGAGTTGAGGCTCATCTTCGTCAATGGCACCAGTAGCAGCAACAAGGTATCGAAGGTTGAGAGGGAGCAAGAGAATGTTGCCTTAGGAGGGAAAGGAAAAACAAAGAAGGGTTCTAGCAATGGAGAAGGCTCAAAAGGAGAGAAGAAGAAGGACCTATCAAAGTTCAAGTGCTATGACAGTCATGAGTTTGGCCATTATGTCAATTATTGTCCTCACAAGAAAAAGAAGGGCAAGAAGCAAGTGGCAGTTTCAACTGATGCAGATGGGCTCTCCAAAAAAATGGAGCAGGAATTCATATTAATAGTTTTCTCGACTAGCTAGATTTCATAGGATCTTTGGTACATAAACAGTGGAGCGTCATTCTATATGATGGGAGTTAGAGAATACTTCTCGAGCTACAAGGAGGAGGAAATTAGGTTCTAGATTTAGATGGGGAACAAGTCTAAGTGCAACCCAGTTGCAAGGACTATTCTATTTTAGAGGGAGAATGGCAAGCAAATACCTAGTTGTGATGTGTTGCATGTGCCAAGCTTGGGGATGAACTTGATCTCCATATCAATCCTTCAGGAAGGGATACGATGTTATCTTTCGAGGGGTGAAGGTGTTGTTAAAGCACAAGGATTGGAGGTTACCTATAGCAATTGAGGTGAGGAGTGGAAGATTATACAAACTGCAGATGGACACTCCAAAGCCACCAGTTAGCAGCAGCAGTCCAAAAGACCAGGGGGAGCTATGGCATAGGAGGACGAGCCATATTCATCATGGAGCAATTAGACTGCTTCATGAGATGGTGACAATGTTTGCAGAGGATGTGTGTTGGGGATGTTTGCGAAAGCAGCGTTTCCAAATAATGATAGTAGATCGTGGGGTATATTAGACCTTGTGCATTCAGATATATGTGGACCGATGTCGACAAAGTCTCTCAGGGTGTACGAGTACTTCGCTACTTTTACCGACGATTTCTCGAGGAAGACCTAGATATACTTCTTGAAGATTAAGGATGAGGTATTCAATCTCTTTCAGGAGTTCAAGGCTTTGGTGGACAATTCGGCAAGCAAAAAGATTCGGACTCTTCGGTCAAACAATGGAGGTAAGTACATCAACAAATTATTCCAAGAGCTTTGCACCCGGGCAGGAATCAAGAGAGAGTGGACGGTTCCTTACAACCCGCAGCAGAATGGGCTTGCTGAGAGAAAGACACAGTCTATTTCGAAAGTGGTGAGATCAATGTTGTATGACTAGGATCTCCCATGCTATCTATGGGCAAAGGCATGTTGTACAGCAGTTTATATTCATAATAGGGTACCACAAAGAGCACTTGGCAAGATGACACTAGAGGAGGCATTCACCAGGAAGAAGCGAGATGTCTGTCACTTCAAAATATTTGGCTACCTAGTGTACTCTCACATTCCAAGGGAGATATGTTCGAAGTTAGATCAAACTGCAAAGCGAGGTTACTTCGTTGGCTACAATAAAACCTTGAAGGCATACAGGATCTTCATCTCGGTAGCCAAGAGGATTATAATCAGGTGTTATGAATAAAAAATTCATAAAAATTAATTAAATAAAAAAAATACATACATATATATATATATATATATATATATATATATATATATATAATATAATAATAAGCAATTAATCAATTCAATTATTTATTTATTTATTTAGTAATTATTAATTAATTATTAAAGGGTATGGTCAATAGCGGTGTCCATTCACCTTCGTGGCAAGTCAATGCCTATATAGGCACACTGCCACAAAGGATTATAATCATCTTCAAGTATTTAATTAATAAAAATATTTATTACAATTCCTTGTGTATTCTGCAAACGAATTCGAACAATTGAGTCTAGGTTTCTAACAGTGGTATCGAAGCCATGTTCTCGTCTGTTATTGTTTGTAAATCACACCGCTCACACAATTGTTCCTTGTCTCTATGTCCCTACCTTCTCCGTCATCTCGACCAGGCTCCCTCTGCCTTCCCTGTCGCGTTATTGTCCAATCATTCCCTACCATCGTTGTTCTGTTGGTTGTCATTGTCTGTCCATTATATCTCGTCGCTACTCACCTCCCGCCCAGTCGTCCACGCCCACATCCACGTCCTGTTTTCTTGTCCGTTTGTTCCCTGCAACTTTTTTGCCGGCTTGACCACATCCAGTCGTCGTTCCTTTGGCCACTGTCCAATCGTCATTCCTTTGACCACCTTGTTGTCATGAACATCAATCCGCTCTCTTCCAACCACCGTCCAACATCTCGCAGCGCAACAACCGACACCATGTCACTAATTCTGTCTCGGTTCCCCTCCATTTTCTTTTGGTCAAAGGTCACATCCGCCTCCTCAAGGTTCATATTCATTGGCTAAAATTCATTGAATTAAATTATATATATATATATTATATATGTTCGTTAAATTATTATATATGTTATAATTATAATTATATAGTTGTGACTATATAATCAACTAATTTAATATACCATTTAAAAAAATTATTATTATTATAATAATTATAAAAATAATAACATTAATAATAATAATAATTGATAATAAAAAATGGTTTTGCAAAGATAAAAGGCAAAATGGTGAATAATGAAGAACTACAAGTTGACATTAGTCGTTGCAGAGATAACATCAATGGTGTGCAATATCCCCTTGGCAATTTAGAAAAAACACAGACAAAATTTAATGAGGGCCAAAAGAAGTTAACAGTGGTGATGGAAAGGATACTACAAAGAGACTACAATTTTGCAAATACCACCAAAACACTTGACAACCATAACGAACGACTTAATCAATTAATGGAGAAGGTGTACATGCTAACAATCCAGACTATTCAAGGATCAAAATCCAACCAGCAAGGTGGGGTTGTGCATGAGCTTGTTAATTCGCCCGAAATATGCTTTTCAAGTAGCCAGTGTTACACTAAATTTCCAGAAAGAGACTATCAACGGATTAAAAAAGAGTTACCCAAATATAATGGTAACGACCACCGGGGTGCTATTGTGTGGATTAATAAAATGGAAGCCATTTTTGAATCGAACCCTCCAATAGGTGGACGAGAGAAAATCATGACCACATTCAACAATTTGGAAGTTGAGGCATATGATTGGTTCCTATGATGGAACGGCAAATGTGAAGCTCGTCCTTTTCTCTGGAAGAACTTTGTGGATGCCTTGCTAAAAAGGTTTTATGATGAAGAAGAAGATGATGTCTACAATAAATTTGTTCATCTCAAGCAAAAAGGGTTTGTAAGCGATTACACCCACGAATGGGAAGTACTAGCTACAAGGCAACAAGGATTTACTGATGAACAACTACTTAAAATGTATAGGTGTGGTCTTAAAGATTATATTCGTGCAGAATTGAAATTGTACAAGCCCAAAACTATCGATGAAGCCCGACATGCAACAAAGATTATTGAACAAAAGCATAAATTCAATAAGTCATATACCATTTCTGAAAATTCAAGCAATTACTCTAAGGGAAAATCAAGCAAGAATTCTCTGGACAAGCCTAAAAAGTATATTTCGCCTCAATTATAAGAAGAGAGGAACCAATATTCAAGCACTGAAAAGAAAAAGGATGGTAAATGTTCTAAGTGTGGGGACAAATATTCACCAAGTCACAAATGCAGCACACAAAAACTCTACAACTGTGAAACAAAACAAGAAGAGGACACCTTTTGTGGACATTAGCCTTCTTCATGATCATCAAGAGAATCTCTTCTTCTTCTACCATCTCTTCTATCATCTGCACTATTGTTGTTGTAGCCATGGTTATTCTTGTAAGACCTTGAAGAAATTCTTCTTGGAGCATCTCTCTTCTCAGGGCAATCTTAAGCATAGTGACCCTTTCGATAACAATTGTCATTCGACATCTCTATCACGCCTTATTGAATCCTTGGAGTCCCAGTGGGCATGAGGAGGTTTTCTTGAATTGGATGGCTTTCCCTTTCCTTTCTTTGTGTTCTTCTTCTTCCCTCGACCAACAAAAGCAGTAAGCTCTACTTCAGTTGGTCTTTGAATTCTCCCTCTAGATATCATCAATCTTTCCTCTTGATTGCATAGAGCAAGTAGCTCATCAAAAGAAGGGATCATTTTCCTATTGTTGATAGAAGTAATGAACATGTCCCATGATGAAGGAAGGCCACAAAGGGCCGTCATCACCAATTCCCTGTTAACTATAATTTCTTGAGCAGTCCAGAGTTGGTCCCTAATCTCAGTGATTCCTATGAAGAATGATTGCATAGTCTTTTTCTTCCGCATCTTAGACTCGTAGAATTGATTTTTCAAATCCATAATGTGGCTCAAATTGTTCACTTCATACATGACAACAATCTTATTATACATTTCTTTGGAAGTCTTCAAAGATGAAATATAAACAAGTACATGATCTCTTAAGGAATCAATAATGATCTTGGCTTTAATCTCACCTTTCGTGTACTTGGATTTGGCATCTTGAGGAGCATTTTCTAGTCGTGGTGAAATCTTTCCTTCCACGTATTCCAAGGCATCATACTCATCTAAAGTGACATTGATCCTAATCTTCTAATTTGCAAAGCCAAATGAGTTAGCTAACTTTTCACTATCCTTGAAGTATGTCGTAGACATTTTTACCAAAAGATTTTCCCCTTTCAATCAACTACTAGAATATGGATGCTCTTGCTCTATGTCTCTTGGGCTTGTCTTCACCTCAGCTCTGGTACCATGTTAATTTTTCATCAATTGTTCTATGTTGCAACTATTACTTCAAAAATATCCAATAACATCCAATTTAAAATTTTAACTTCTTCAATTAACCAATGGCAGTAAAGCAATAGTAGATAGAACAATTATACAAATGCACAATCAAAGACATCCAAGATAAGGGACACAACATTTGGTCAATGACCCTGGGAAAACCCCACAAGGGGGAAACCCTTTGAAATTCTTCTTCTATTAGATTATCATAAAATGTTCAGTAGATTCCAATGAGCCCAAATCCACAGATAATAATTCAAATCAAAGTTTGACTTATCCAAGAGAACAACCAAGCAAGAACCAAAATATCAACCAATAGTCAAATTTGGTCAAAGTCAAAGTATCAATAGTTTTGCACTTTCGTCCTATTCTATACCCAGTTTTGTACCTTCGGCTTCTTCTGCACCCAGTTTGGTACCACAATTCCACACCCCATTCGGTACCACAATTCTGCACCCAGTTCGGTACCACAATTCTGCCCCCAGTTCGGTACCATAATTCTGCCCCCGTTCGATACCACAATTCTGCGCCCAATTCATTACCACGGTTTTTCCCCCAATTCAATACCATAATTTTGCACCCAATTCAGTATCACAGTTCTACACCAATTCAGTACCACAGTTTTGCACCCAATTCTGTACCTTCGACCAGTTTGGTACCTTCATTAGAAACTTCAGATGTATCAAACCCAAGAAGAGAGTGAGAGAGGTGTGATGTGATCTCCAAATGAGCTTGAGGTCACGTGTATTTATATGTGTTGAAGGGCTTCTAATTTTGCTTCTAGGCCGACCTAAACAAATGTGCCAATGTGGACTTGACTTCAAAAATCCACTTTCCCATGTCTGAATCAAGTGCTTCAAAGGTCAAAATTGGTCCTTTCTGAAAGAGGAATTTAGTCTAATGGTTGGAATTTGTCACTGAGTTGCCAAATTAACAAATGTGATATGGGGCTTAACTTACCATCTTAATATTGCAGCTAAATCAAAATATATCATTGTACCAATTATACTACACATACCTCAATATATTTGAATACCTTAGTAATTTGTGGTACATATACTTAGTCATCTCACATAAGATCCAAATACCTTTTCCCTTGCTTCCTTACATCATGTTTCTTTTCCTCTTGTCGTTTCTTGTTCTTGCTCCAGCTTCTATCTTCCTGCTCTAGCACTCTTATCCTACATCTTTCCGTATCCAGATGATCCTCAAGAAGGATTTGCTTATCTTATCTTCATTAGGAATTTAGAAGTATTTAAATACTCAAATATTCATGCAGGAAGGATAAGCAATAATCAAGACAAGAAATCAAACAAGAGCAATGTCATATGGAGACAACATAAATCTAGAAGGTACTTATATTTAATGATATTTGAAGGATGTGATCAGCTCCCTCTTAATCCAGTCTCCAAGAGTCAAAGTTGCCTTTAAAATAAATGTATTAGCACAATACCAATCATGAGGTACCGCAGGTCATCAATCAAATATTAGCAAAAGAGGAGATGCCTCTCAACGTGGCATCATTAGTTGACTTTATCAACAACCAAACCCAAATATATTATCTTTAACCCATCTAGGGTTACATTAAATCTAACACAGGTGCCAGAATAGCTTCTCACTGATCAAGTTACGATTTCAAAACTTGGAGTCTTTGTCATATCTAGGACCTTCATCCAAACATGCTTCGCGGGCTTCTTCCAAACCCTAACCACTAAACCCTAATTTCCCTTGATAGAACAAGATCGCCTAGGGTTTCCTTCAAACCCTAACATTCTTTTAGGTCTCCGCCCTCTTCACTTCTTTCTGTCATAAGTGTCTTCATAGGGGTGATCTCGATGACTTTTCTTCATCCCACCTCTGATACCATGTTAATTTTCTCTTAGGGCTATATTGTTCTTTTCTTTAATAATTGCATTACATCATTTTCACATTGAATTCAACCCACGGGATTATAACATTATTCCTTGATATGTAATTATGTAGAAAAAAAAATATCAACAACATTGTAGCAGAAATAAAAGGAATATAATAAGAAGCATTCACACATAGAGACACCAGGATTGGTCAGAGACTAGGGCAAAACACCACAAGGGGGAAAACCTCAAATTTGATTCTTCTTCTTCTATTAGATTTCATCAATTGCTCGGTTGAGATACAAAGAACAATATAATTCTTCACATCAAGCCACCTAAGGCCTGAACAGATCTTGTCCACAACTATGTTTGTGAACAAGTTTCATCGAGAATACTCCATAATGATATTAGGGCTGCAACATATAAACACCAACTTTGCTTCTGGATTGAGTGATACAACACATATATTTGAACTGTGATGCCAATAGAGCCATACATATACATGAGATGCTAGAGATACCATAACTGTAATGTCAACAAATGTAATGCCAATGTTGCTATCCATACAACTAAACTGAGACCAACATATTTTGTAGTGTCGAGAAAAACCATAATACTGATGAAAGACCAACCATGATTTTGCATTGTAGCTAACAGTCATACATAATCCCCAAGGTGACAACTATATCTCAGAGATGTCCATATATATAATTCAGAGGCGCTATACCAAAACCACAAATAAATATAACCATGATCAACCATAACACAAAGATGTCGCAAAAGAACAATACCATATGACACTGTGTATCGATTCCATGAATAGCAGTGAGGAACAATGACATACATATCTAGCAAAGATGACATACCTACAGGATGCCTTGAGCCAACATAAGAGTGTATGGTCCTATAAATGAGTTATGTAGCCAACTGTGCAAATTGCAGAGAGACGAAAATCTCAAAATCATAAATGTGCCATTCGTAAAATCTTAGAACAAAAGTGCCATCGAAATTGCCCAATACAATACTCGCAGAGATCACATGCAAGGAAAAACAATGCCATCGCAGTGGAATTGCAGAGACCATATCCATACATCGCAGAGGTCAATTAAAGCAGAGATCGTATGAATAACACCAAGACCATATACATTAAAGTGAAGCCATAGCGAGACCAAAAACCATAGGGCAACTATATCGAGTGTGAGAGAGTTGAATCCATTACAATGCTTCCATACCGAAAGGAAGATCACTATAGTGAGGTTATATTTGGTGTGAGAGAGTTGTATTGGAGATATTATATTAGGTACGATCTGAAGCCCCATATGCGAGAGTCCTCAAGAAATATTTGTGAGATCATCAAGGTGAGGGTCATGTAGTGAGAGGGCTTGAGTGAACTAAAAATGCAAACCTCATATAGACAAACAAACTTTGGAAAAAGCCATAACTGGAAACCTCCAATGTGCTTTCATTAATCTAAATTTATATTGGATGATACCAACTTAAACCCTTTTGTGAAGCCAATATAAAATCCTTTTTGGAGGGATATTATTTTAATTTTAAATTTGACAAATTATAATCTTATAATTATTTTTCCCTAAATAATTCTTTTAACCAATCATCTTCGACTAATATAGAATTTGAATAATATTTATTCATTAGGGGATTTCTCCTTGGCTGCCAAATTTAACACATGACTAAGTAACTCCGAGTTTAATAACTCTAATTTTGATTCGTTTGGGATATGACTTGGCTACCTGGAAGGACATATTGCAGAATGGATTGCAAAGATAATAGTCATATCTTTTAAGGTAGCAAAGGTAGCAAGTCACAAGATAGCATATTGGTCATGTTGAATCTGAATATTCACTTTCTCAATAGATAGAGGGAGCAATGATTAACTCTACCATGAATGGTTTGGCAAGATACTATTGATGATGAAAATAATGATTAATGTTAAGTGATGCAAAGGCTAATAACAAGAACCATGTCACGAAGGAAGATCGAGAAAGAGTTTGGCTCCACAAACATCCAAGAAGACTGAAGCTCAAATATGATATGATGATAAGAGAGAGGAGCCCTTGCAGCTATTACTATGATCTCAATGGAACAAGAAGTAGCCAATGAAAAAAACAAAGAATGAAACATATGATTATGATGAAGTTTCCCTGATTGAAAGGGAGCAAGAAATATCCTTCATATTTGATAAGGAGTAAGGACCTCCTCCCTTGTTGAAAAAAGAGTGATGGTGGACACTATATTCTCCATAGGTGTCATGCACTAGACCAAGACTAACTGTCGTACATCTTATGTATCACACTAGGAGGGAGAATGGAGCATTGGATAAGCATCTAGAGACTGGTAATCCTTTGGAAAACCAAAATAGGAAGTAGTCCCATGGAGCAACACTATTTGAGGATCTTATAAGGTATCCAAGATAAGAGTGGTCGAAGAGCACCGATAATCTTTGAGGATTGGCAATCTAAGATAAGAATAAGTCCTGGAAGGACATACCTTGTGAACATCAAGATGGGGTATGTGCCTTGAGAGGTTGAGGTGTTCATATGTGTGTGCCTCCCAGCATTGTGCTCTAATGTTGTGCAGAGTTAGAGCATTATGCTCTATTTGACAACGTTGGTCATAATGGTGACGCTTAAAGAGATGGCTAACTAAGCAAACTCTTCTTATGAGAACATTTCAATTTGAGAGTTTTCTTGTACCTGTTATGGATTATGAATACCTCCCTAGTTAGGAGGGAGTGTTAGAAAATGTAACTAGGTTCGGTCTTCATAATTGCTATTGATCAAAAAGAAGAAAAATAAATATTACTTTTCAAGCATGGATTTCATGGTCAAATTATTTGGTCAACTAGGTCAAGTATGTTCTTCATGCTTCTAGGGTTTATTGAGTCAAAAGAATATTTTTTATAAGTCAAAATATTATCTTAGAATCAAGTCCCATTTGGATTTTGTAGAGAGAGTGGAAAAGAAATTTATTTGAGTCAAAATGTACTTTTTTTACCTACAAAAACAAGTCAGCCCTAGAAGGGAAAATTCGACCTCCTGAATGTGTACAAATAGAAACAGTTCGACCTCATTTGAAGCAACACACAAGCAAGTTCGATCTCCAAGACAAGAAGTGTGAAATTCAAGAGAAAAAGGAGTTGGGAAGCAAGAGAGCAAAGGAAGAAAATCGAAGTTTCTACCCTAAATCTCTCACAACGTGCAAAGTCCTGAAGTTGTTCCAAGGGACAAAGTTGCATATTCACTACATGTTTGAAATTTTGAAGTTGGGGACCGAAATTCTAAAATTGGCGCTGATTTGGAAGATTTTGACTTGAGTTGACTTTGAATTGCTGGAAGAGCTTCAAAGAAGGGTTGACTTGGGTCTTGTTGGAGGTCTTGGTCTTGACTTGAGTTGACTTTGACTTGCTGGAAAAGCTTGGGAGAAGGGTTGACTTGGGTCTTGTTGGAGGTCTTGGTCTTGTTGTTTGGGTCTTGGATTTTTCATTTGATTTGATTCTATAAGAAGAGAAGAATTTTTTGGGTTTTGCCCTTGATCTTCATGGTTTATGTTTATGGTAACTGTTTGATGAACATGACAAAATTAAGTAATAAAGAAGCCAACATAACATCACAAAGCAATTATCAAGTTAAGAGAAATCACCCTAATTGTTACCCCTATCAATTTCTCAACAATGAGAACACGCCCTTGAGATGTCGTGTGTGCTTCCAAACAGGTCATCTTCAGAACATGTCCTATGGCAAAGAAGATCCCAAAAAGGAAAAAGAAGCAACCAAACAGACCAAAAGGTTGGTAGTTTACTAAACCTCCTCTTTCAAAAGAGGAGGATGAGGATACCAAAGAGACACATCCAAAACAAACCGCAAACAAAATGGAAGGGGAGGTGGCAGTTCAGGATGGATTTGCCACTCCACCACCAACGGGACAGAATTAGAAGAACGTCATCCTTAACAAGACCAAGTGGAACCAAACGGGAACATTCCTCAGAGGGTTCAAATTCAGACAAAGAAAACCCACATCTAGAGGAGGGTCGAGAACTAGCTTTGGTTATGGTTGATCCACATCCAAATGGGTGGAAATAAGTTGAAAGAAAGGCAAAAAAGAAAAAATCAGCTCTTCTTGTCATCCATAATTTCCTCTTTCACTATTTTCTCTTTTTCTTGTTTACTTATCATATGATTGGGATGCTCATGGAAATTTTAGCTCCAAATTTGCTCATTTATGCTTCTTCAAAATACACACTCTGTGTGTTTACAAAGTGTAATTTTTATTTCTATTAATAAAAGTTAGGGGTTTTTAGCAATGTTCCACGAGGACGCATCCACCCCCAAAGGGGTCGAGTTTCCTAGCTCCCCCGTGCTCCGGGGACTTGGGGACGAGAGGGGATCATTTCCCCCTGCTCCCAAAAAAACAAGGTACACAGGGGGATGTGCCAAGGGATCGTTTCCTCCCGCAGAGGGGATGTTTCCAAAAAAGGGGTCGTGGGGGTCGTGGGGGTCGAGGGGGGTCGTGGGGGCTCGAGGGGGTCAAGGGGGGTCATTTCACTTTGACCAAATTTGATTTTTTTAGATGAATTTTTTTTAATCATAATTTAAAAAAAAATATCAGGCAAGGGTTTAACTTTTAAAGTTTTACTGTTTTAAGTCTTTTTTTGTTGCCCTCCCTCACTCCATCCGCAACTGTTAATTTTAGGTATGTTCTATGCTGGAGCAATCTATTTCA
The DNA here is from genome assembly GCA_000404065.3 of Pinus taeda. Taxonomy (NCBI): domain Eukaryota; kingdom Viridiplantae; phylum Streptophyta; class Pinopsida; order Pinales; family Pinaceae; genus Pinus; species Pinus taeda. The sequence goes on along the minus strand of APFE030907750.1, from coordinate 149,536 downwards.
ATTTTCACAGTTAGCTCAATATCTTTTCCGGATTAGCAATCACATCAACATTAAAGTAAACTATAGATAGAACATAAATATAAATCGCAGAAGACAATCCAAGACAAGAGGACACAAGATGTGGCACTAGCCAGGGACAAACCCCAATGTGGGGAAACCCTTGATCAATTCTTCTTATATGTTCTTCAATAGTTCAGTAGAGAGAGAGATAGTACATTTACAACATAAGTCAACATATCTAGATAAGAGCATAGATCATCTCTAGGAAGATGATACATGAGATCAGTTGAAGACATGTTGCTTCAACTGATTCCCTAAGGTGACTCCTTCACCTATCACTGTGCTACATCTCATCATCATGCTGCACGTCACCGTCTTGCACCATGTTGCACCCATCATCACAATGTTGGACCTCATGTTGTTGTTGTCCCAGTGTTTAGCACCACTGTACCTAGTGCCACAGCTGCACCATTGTTGCTTTGTGTCCTTGCTGCACCAAGTGCTATACTGCTATCCCAATGTACTTGCAACATTGTGCTTGTTGTTGTCCATGCTTTACCATGCTGTTGTTGTCCATGCTTCACCATGCTTGTAGTTGTATCAAGCTTCTTGTTGTTGTCCATGCTTCACCATGCTTGCATCTGTCCCATGTTTCACTATGCTTTCAGTTGTCTCATGTGTCACCATGCTTGCAGTTGTCCCATGTATTAGCTTGTTGTCCCTTGCATTGCTTGCTGTTGTCCAATTGTTGCATCTAAACATGTTGTTCCATGCACCTTCCATGCAGCTGCAATATACCATACTGTTGCACTCCATTTGGACATTCAACACTCCATGTTAACCCAACACGTGGCTCCCACAGGTTGCTCCGAATTTGATCCAAATCTGGTCAATATCATTGACCCAACGCACCTCTAACACTCCCCAAATCTGCTTGTCACCTTAATGTTCCTAACTTTCTGGTTAGGGCACCTGGGCAGCCCTAAACTCCTCTCAACAATCCTCAAACAGCCCTCCAAATCTGCTTGTCACTTTGTTGTTCCTTACAGATCTGGTTAGGGCACTTGGGCAGCCCTAAACTCCTCTCAACAGTCCTCAAACAGCCTTCCAAATCTGCTTGTCACTTTTTTGTTCCTAACTATTCTGGTTAGGGAACTTGAGCAGCCCTAAACTCCTCTCGACAATCCTCGAACAACCCTCCAAATCTGCTTGTCACTTTGTTGTTCCTAATTGTTCTGGTTAAGCCACTTGGGCAGCCCTAAACTCCTCTCAACAGTGCTCGAACAGCCCTCCAACTATGCTTGTCACTTTGTTGTTCCTAATTGTTCTATTTAGGGCACTTGGGCAGCCCTAAATTCCTCTCATCAGCCCTCGAACAACCCTTCAAATATGCTTGTCACTTTGTTGTTCCTAACTGTTCTGGTTAGGGCACTTGGGCAGCCCTAAACTCCTCTTAACAATCCTCAAACAGCCCTCCAAATATGCTTGTCACTTTGTTGTTCCTAATTGTTCTGGTTAGGGCACTTGGGCAGCCCTAAACTCCTCTCAACAGTCCTCGAACAGCCCTCCAAATCTGCTTGTCACTTGGGCAGATTCAACATGACTTTGTCTTAGGAAGCTTCACCATGACAACATCTTAGATCTAGGGCACATAGAGCTAGGGCATCATCTTCTAAGAGCTGCGTAGATCCTACTTCTTCGGAAAACATATCTCTTAGGATCTATCCTCCCACCAAAACCCAAAGACAAGTGGAGAGGAAGAGATCACAAGAAGAGTGTGTACAAATGACTAGCAAGCCACGTCTTTTTATGCTAAAACGTTGAGCACATGTGGGTGTTATTTAGTTGCTAGCCGAACTTGATGAATTGGCTTATAACACAAATAAATTCATAACTCCATGAATAATTATCGGAATTGGATGATCTTTAAATCAATCCTACACCTCTCGATGAGAGGGATCCAAGAAAAATAGCAGTTGCCATAAATAAGATGACCCACATGGAGTTTGGCCCTAGTTGCCAATTTTAACACTCCATCTCAACTAGGGGGAACTCCATTCGCTGATCCATATGTCTGACTGTACTATCTCTACCATCAGTGCCCTACACTGCTCTGCTCTACTCTGCTATGTTCTGTTGAACCATGAAGAAGAAGAATTGATCGAGAATGTCTCATACTATTCTCTACTAACCCGAAGTCAGTTCCATATGACGAGAGTGTGTCATATCACTTTTATTGACCCGAAGTCAGTTTTATTGATCCTAGATCAGTGTCACAAGAGAATGTCTCAAACCACTCATACTGATCCCAGATCAGTTGGAGGTCATCCTAGCATAGGGAGTATGGTAGATACAACGATGCGTCCATCGATAGTACTACTATGGTCCCTAACCCCATTTCCCTGCTCATTGATCAGATGAGAGGTACTTCCCATGAGTCCCAAACTACATGGGTAGGATGCCTCGACAGGAGAACTAATCATCCTGGCTCACAAGAAAACGAATCATCCTAGCTCACAGGAGAACGAATCATCCTGTCCCAAAGTCGCCTCGGGGTATCACAGAGGAAGGCTGAGCTATTCACCCTGTACATAGCACCATTAAGGGAGGGTGAGTCTCCCTATGGTCGTGTGTTGCTCCAATAAGTACCCCAAGCCCCCAGAGTTCCCAGAGCTCAATGCATACAACATGCAGGACCCGTATATGAAGGTCTCTCAACGACTCCAAGTCGTTCGGGAAAGCCACAGATTTGACCTTTCCTCGGGGCTTTGACAAAATGTCTACGACCTATACATCAGTCTCAATGTGATGGAGCCTCCTCGCTCATCGACTTACCATATCCCAGATAAGGTAGTATCTGATGTCTATTTATTGGAGCAATCATCGAATACGGAACTCCTCAACAATCGAATCCTCCTCCTGGTTGTCACAGAGGATATGGTGGTATTCATCATGTGTACAAACAACTCATTGAAGAGCTTCCACAACCAAGCAACTTCATACGAGATCATACTCGTGGCTATGTATTCAGTCTCAACGGTGCTTATATCAACCTCATCCATGATATTGAAGTAGAACCCAAAAAGAACCAACACTGAGAAGTGCTCTAGCGATCCTCCACACTACCTGTCCAGTCAGCGTAATCATGCAGCTTCATTTTTCTGGCAGTGAATCTCAATCCATGAGAGATTGTGCCCCCAAGATATCTTAGAAGATTCTTGGCACCAATCCAGTGATGCTCAACCAAATATGAGCTCACCATGCTAACTGCAAAACATATATCCGAATGGAAGTTCACCAAGAACATCAATGCAAATGAGTATATGAAACTCAGAGGCATTTCCCAAATCTGGTCTAGCATCACCACCATATAACTTCTGAAAGTTAAGATCCTCGAGGTAGTCACGGGCTTAAAGTTTACCATTCCACATCCAAAATCCAACTCCCTCTTACTTTTGCAAGTGAGAGGGTCTGCATCTGTCAGAAATAGGTCATTCTCAAAAGGTGTTGGTATTAGAGATCCATCATCCACAACCTTCAAACAATGGTTTGGATTGGCTTCATTCTTCAACTTCATTTGACAACTATCAATCCTCTTATATCAAACACGGGGTGATTTGCTTCAAGCCATAGAGGGCTGTCTTCCACCTGCACACATGAGATTCCCGATCATGAATCTCAAACCATCTCGGGTTGTTCCAAACTTATGGACCTGCTATATGAGGGGAATGGTCCCCTTGTAAGATTTTCTTTCGGTACATCTTAGATATGTACATTCATGCTCCTTTTGAATTCAGGCATCCCTATCATCATCTGACTCACAAACCTCCGATGTTATGTGTTAACTGACATGGTCCCCAAAGGACTTCCTGCAACTTGATACAAATTGCCAACCCTGAACCCATGAGTAAAAGCATCTTTGAAAATTCTATTTTCAAACACATACCTTTCCATCGATGAATGCCACCCTGCAACCTTTGACTTCCATTGCTGAAATGGACACCAAGTTCTTCTTGCGATCAGGTACATGAAAGAGATTATGTAAATGAATAGAGTTACCCTCATTCAATTGAGGGGTAGCACCCTTTCCGGGATAGGTGGCATCGACTCCAAGTATAATCCCACGAATGTTTTCATCTCTACCAAATTAGAGAGGGAGTACCCTTCTATCCGATGGAGTGCCTTGAAGAACTACAATCAATAAGCCAGATTCCCAAAGAATCTGAAGGAGAGGACCAATACAAGATAACACTTCTTTATCTTATCAGAAACAACATTTGATTCTTCATACCTGGGGTTACTTGCTTTCTTGAAGAGTCAACCATTTCCTTGATGACCTGCACTATCATTCTTCTGATCATTCAAGATGTTGCTCCGAATCCGATCCAAATCTGGCCATATCCTTGACCCAACGCACCTCTAACACTGCTCCAAATCTGCTTGTCACTTTGATGTTCCTAACTATTCTGGTTAGGGCACTTGGGCAGCCCTGAACTCCTCTCAACAGTCCTCGAACAGCCCTCCAAATCTGCTTGTCACTTTGTTGTTCCTAATTGTTCTGGTTAGGCCACTTGGGCAGCCCTAAACTCCTCTCAACAGTGCTCGAACAACCCTCCAAATCTACTTGTCAGTTTGTTGTTCCTAACTGTTCTAGTTAGGGCACTTGGGCAGCCCTAAACTCCTCTCAACAGTCCTCGAACAACCCTCCAAATCTGCTTGTCACTTTGTTGTTCCTAATTGTTCTGGTTAGGGCACTTGGGCATCCCTAAACTCCTCTCAATAGTCCTCGAACAGCCCTCCAAATATGCTTGTCACTTTGCAGTTCCTAATTGTTCTAGCTAGGGCACTTGGGCAGCCCTAAACTCCTCTCATCAGCCCTCGAACAACCCTTCAAATATGCTTGTCACTTTGTTGTTCCTAACTGTTTTGGTTAGGGCACTTGGGCAGCCCTAAACTCCTCTTAACAGTCCTCGAACAGTTGTTCCTAAATGTTCTGGTTAGGGCACTTGGGCAGCCCTAAACTCCTCTCAACAGTCCTCGAACAACCCTCCAAATCTGCTTGTCACTTGGGCAGCTTCAACATGACTTTGTCTTAGGCAGCTTGACCATGACAACGTCCTAGATACAAGGCACATAGAGCTAGGGCATCATCTTCTAGGAGCTGCATAGATCCTTCTTCCCCATGGCAGCATCTAGGTCAGCTCTTCTTAGGGCAACATATCTCTTAGGATCTATCCTCCCACCAAAACCCAAAGACAAGTGGAGAGGAAGAGATCAAAAGAAGAGTGTGTAAAAATGACTAGCAAGCCACCTCTTTTTATACTAAAACGTTGAGCACATGTGGGTGTTATTTAGTTGTTGGCCGACCTTGACGAATTGTTTTATAATACAAATAAATTCATAACTCCGTGAATACTTATCGGAATTGGATGATCTTTAGATCAATCCTACACCTCTCAATGAAAGGGATCCATGAAAAATATCAGTTGCCATAAATAAGATGACCCACATGGAGTTTGGCCCTAGTTGCCAATTTAATAGCAACCCATTGTTGGACGCTGACACCGTCAATACCATCGTTGTAGCCTGGACGCCATCACTCGAACACCATCGCTGTTGGACGCCATCGTTGTTGGACGTGTCAAGCTTTGAAGCCATGATGTTGCATCGTGCTCGTCGTCACCTAAAGCATCGTGGTTCGTCGCTACTGCACCATGTTGCCTGACCACCGCATCGTGCTGCCAGACTCCAACACCATCGCATCATGTTGTCTAGACTCCAACACCACCGCACTGTGCTACTGCTACCTGACAGTGCAGTTTGCAGCACCCATCGATGGTCAAGTTGTAAGTACCCTATTTGTTTTTCCCACTGCTATTTTTTTTCCATTTTTTTGTAAATTGTAATTTTTTTTAAATTTTTCTTAGTTCTATGTTTATTGTGTGCCTGTAGGCTGCGTTTTTTTATTTTTTTTCTTTTTTTTTAAACTTGACTGTGTTTTTTTTCATTTTTTTGTAAATTTTAATTTTTTTTATTTTTTAGTGTTGACTCTGTATTTAATTTTATATTTTCTTGTAAATTAATAAAAATAAATAAATAATTGTTCAATGTGCGCTGTTAGTATTAGTCAGCCTGTGTAATGTTTTTAAATTTTTTATTTTCACTACACGCTGCAACCTACATTTATCATTCAACTTACAAAGTTACAACTATGAGTCAGAGTCAGACTTCTTCTGGGAAGAGTGGGAATAATGACAACAGCCATAGTGGTAGTGAGCCACAAGATGCACAAGAAGAAATTGAAAGCAATCACACGGGGACAATAAACCAGAATAGATTTTGGAGGCCCACCAAGAGAGCTAGAAAAATTTGCAAAGGGGACATTTAATCCTCTAAAACCGCTTCTAATCTATGCAACCAACTACCGAAAAAGAATCCAAAAGTTGGTGGTGGCTCACGTGATTGGGTTTGCAATATTTGTGGGCATCACTTTGTTGGTAGCTATATCAGGGTGAAGCAACACATTTTGGCTATTACAAGTAAAGGAGTCAATATGTGTCCCTCAAAGAACCTGAATTCAGCTCAAAGAGAGCAACTTTGGAGGCTAGAAAGGGCAGCCACTGGAAAATGATTGTTTTCTAGCAGACATGTTGATCCATCCACAAATATTCCTCCACTAGTGCTTCATCAAAAAAGACAGGTTTCTACTGGTGCATCTCGTTCTTGTGCAATGGGTGGTACAATGTCTGGGATGTACAACGCTCTGGATCGATATGACACAGATGATGCAATTCGCAAATTTCTTTTTGCCAATGGAATTCCCTTCCATGTTGTCCGTTCTCCTTATTACAAGGAAATGGTCCAAGCAATTGCAATAATAGGGCCTTCATATGTACCACCCAAAGAACATAAGCTACAAACAACAATTTTAGATAGACAAGTGTCCAAAATTAATGTGAAAAAAAGAGAGAATGAGACAAACATGGTTGAAGTTTGGTTGCGCTATTGTTATGGATGGATTGACTGACATCTGAAAATGCCCACTAATCAACATCACAGTGACATCTTCAGAAGGTCCATTCTTTCTTAAAGTTATTGACTATTCTAGAAAGCGCAAGGATGCATCTTTCCAATTTGAGCTTCTTCGAGAAGTTATAGAGGATGTTGGGCCTGATAGTGTGGTGCAAGTTGTGACAGATGCAGCAACAGTTTGTAGATCAGTTGGGTTATTGATTCAAAATAGGTATCAACATATTTTTTGGACTTCTTATTGTTTGCATGCACTCAATAATGCACTGAAGGGCATTGGCAAGATTCAATGGATATCAGACTTGGTGACAGCTGCAAGAGATGTGTAGATGTTTATTTGCAACCACCACACTTCCTTGGCTATGTACAAGGCTCACACGAGGAAGGAATTCCTCAAACCCACTGGTACTAGATATGCTAGCTATTTTCTCTTATTAGAGAGGATGCTAGAGGTACAAGCACCTCTACAATCCTTGGTTGTGAGTTCAGAGTGGGGAAGGTGGTCAGAATCAAAGGCAGACACGGCGAAAAAGGTCAGACTTCAGGGGTTGGACAATGATTGGTGGGCAGATTGTTATTATTTGGTGTCATTCTTGGGCCCTATTGTGGAGGTCATTCGTTACACTGATTCAAATGCTCCTAGTCTTGGAGAAATCTATGAGACCTTTGATAGCAATGTTGGGTCATGTGAAGGTAGCCATTCAGCAGAGGGAGCCCTCATTAGAGTTCTATACATCCCAGATTTGACCCATCATTCAACGTAGGTGGGATCGCATGAACACACCTTTGCACATGCCAGAATATGCATTAAACCCAAAATGGTATGTGGAAAGACCTGGGACGGTGCCTCCTATTGATGATCCTGAGGTAAAGAATGGCTTCCTAGATGCAATTGCAAAGATGTACAATGAGGAGGGGGCAAGATTTCAAAGACAGTTTGTTCAGTTTGCATCTCTTAGTGGCCCCTTCAACACATGTTGTGCTCGGGCAGATCTCATAGATCTAGCCAAAGATGATCGGATTGGTTGGTGGAGGATGCATGGCGATGGTGCTCCAGAGCTCAAAGATCTAGCTATGTGTTTGTTGTCTCAGATTGCTAGCTCCTCTGCAGCAGAGAGGAATTGGTCCACATATAGCTTCATCCACTCTATCAAGAGGAACAAGCTTACCTCTAAAACCTGAGTATTTGAAGGGACCAGCAACACGATGGGATGTTGATTGTGAGGATGATGCACAAGTAGGTATGGAGGAGAGACTTGATGAGAGATAGATGGGGCTGGTTGGTGTGCCACTTAGCATGTTTCAGAATGCTAGTGATTCAGATTCAGATGATGATATGGTTGATCCTAATTTATTCATGCAAAAGTTGGATGCAGAGACTAGCGGGGCATTACCTTGAGGCTTGAGCAAAATTATGTTCGTTTATCTTTTGATATGTTGATGTTCTTATGTTATTCTGACTCTATAAAATTTTAACTCTTGATGTATTAGACTTGAATTTTGTAATTTTATGTCAATGTTCAGTGTTCAATGTTCATAGTAGGAAGTGGAACATCAATATGGTTTAATCATAATGTATGATGTATGATTATAAATTAGAATTTTAAATTTATATGATAATGATAATGATATTCATATCAATGATCATGCTTTGCAGCTTTTAAGTTTTCGTTTTAAATTTGTTTCAGTGAAATGATTCATTGATTTATAAAGTATATGTTATATTTATAAGTTTTTAAGAACCTGTTGTCCCCCCACGTCTCCTAAAAATTGGTGGGGAGCTTTTGCATAGGCCGCTCCCGCGTACCCTCGCTCCCTCGCCTCCTCGCCCTGAAACTTCAGTTGAACATTGGTTTTTAGCGTGGAAATAAAAATACTATAAAAATAATTTAATGTCTCCACAAATTTCAAAAATAAAAAAAAAATAAAAAATAAAAACAAAACAAAAACAAAAAAACTTCAGGAATATTCCTTCTTTTAGTTTCAAATTGGCCCTCGTAATTAAAGAGTCATCTTTTTTTTCTCTCCATAAAGATATGTGCCACTTTGCTTTACATTTTTAAAAACTATCATATATTTTACTTGGGCTCGCATATATAAAATATGAAGTGCCCTTCTGTAAAAAAATATCTTTGAAATAATTACTTAATCGTATAAATAACTATATTTAAACCTATTTTATAAGTTTGTCTTTCAATTTTGGAAGTGATTATTTCTTAATTGTTATACAAAAAGTTGTAATGGCATTTGGAAAGGTTGTGTCCAACCCATGACTTGATTCAATGATCCATGATTTTACTCTCTATTAATCTTGATGGGTAACGCACTAGTACAAATTGTAATAGGAAAGAATGTAATTTCATTTTAATTCCAAAATATGGACTAATGTGTATCGATTAACCAATGATCGATACAAATGGTACAAAGATACAATGGATGTGGTGGTAGTGTGATGATTCATACAACCAATAGTATTGTCAATGGAAAATTTGTCATACCAATTTCTAAATTAAAGTTTGTTGTGTACAGATTACACCGAATTTGATGGACATGATTTCCTCAAACAACAGATTAATGTGTTGAACGTTGATGTCAATGAAGCATTAAAATTGATAGCTTGTTGGCTTGAATGTAAAAATACACGAGGTATTTTGTAATAATAATTTATTATATATAAAAATGTATAAGTGATAGATGTTACAATGAGGACCCGCATATATATACCTAAGCAGGTGTCCTTTCGTGACTGGGCATGTCTTTTAGACATGCCTTCTCACTTAACTTAATGACTATTTAACCTAATCAATATTTGATTATTTAATATTTACATTTATTTTATTTATTTACTTGTTATGAATTATATTCATAACATAGTCCCTTCCTTCAAAAGCTTTGTCCTCAAAGCTTATTGTCATTAGTTTCGTTCAGTTTGCATTTGTCATCTCGACATATGTAACTCGACGCTACTGGCTGTCTTGAATCCAGGGTTATCGAAAATTTTTCTTTTTTTAGTAACTCTAATTTGTTTTTTTTAACTCTATATTATATATATATTGAGAGAGAGAGTTTATATATATTATATATATAGAGAGAGAGAGAGAGAGTTATATATATATAGATTAATTATATATAATTTAATGTCTTAATGTCTTTTATATGTAATTATAAATTTATATTATATATATATATATAATTTAATTGTTCTATGTACCGCAATGCATAGATCGATACGCCTGTTGACAAACCCCGTTCGGAATGATAACCAACTTTTTTCCCCTTCTAACGCAAACGTCTAAACGAGCTACAGAACTTCAAAATGAGTTGCAAATCAGCCGACTTCACGCTTTGATTTCCGGACGCAGTCTTTCACTGTAGCATTTTTTCCATCAGCCAGGTTGAGGGGAGGTTTTGGCGAATAGCTAACACGGTGAGTCGTAACTCTTGGCATGGACGTTTTAAATGCCCATTGGCTAGGAAGTGAGATGCCACACAATGTTTGGCAGCCAACAAAAATACGCCGAGAAGCGAGTATTTAAATGGTTGTTGACTTGGTAGCAAGAAGAAAAAACATTCACGGCGAAATCTAATAGAACAGTCAGTTTCTGTCTGAGAAACAAATGTTCCCTTTGACTGTTTCGTCGTAGAGTCACCCATCTCTTCCAACCGCTTTCCAATTGATGAAAATAGTTGGTAAAGGGTCATTCGGAGGCGATGTTGAATGTGTTCACTAAACACTCTATAATGTTGGAAACACTTTTCGTAAGGGAGCTGTAATACTTTTATAATGTTCCAAACTTTTAATATATCTATAATCTCTTGAACTTTTCATATATCGATAATCTTCTGAGCTTTTCCAATCATTTCTACATCAAAAGTATTCATTGTGATAACTTTTAATTTATCAATAAGCTCATGAACTTTTCCATTGATTTCTGTATTAGAGACCCTCTCCATGATTACCAATCCAAACTTCTTAGCATGTGAGAATGAAAAATTGTGTACTTCCAAAACCTTTTCAAAATTTGATAGAGAACTCTTAAGATCACCCCACCTCATTTGAATTTTTGTCGTTGAAGACTGACTACAAACTGATGACATCACCGATTTTGTTCTCTCATTAAGAACAGATTTATCTTTTGATTCCAAGACAAAGGAATTCATTTGTTTCCCAAGCGAATAGTCCTTATTAGCCAAATATAAGTTTTCAAGAATATGTGGGAAATACTCTTCCTCGCATGATGAATAGAATGAATCATTTTGCAATTTTTGGTCCCTCCACTGAGAATCATCATTTTTGCTGGTAGAGGTATCACGGAATGATACTGAATTGCAATTTGGATTGGATATTTTGTGGAGACACTCCATTGGTCCATCAATACAATTAATGTCTTTTCTCTTATTGTCTAAAATATCTGATGATGTTACTGACCGTAAACTTGCCGAAGCATCATCTTCCTACTTCCCAGTGAGGACCTATCTTCTGAACAACCTTCAATGTCACCATCTGAGCCATCAGTAGGAGAAGAGGTGTTCTTTAACATGGGAAAAGCTTCCTCACTCTTACTATCAATGTCAGATTCTTTGTTTACCTTCAACTCAACAATTTTGATATCTTCCCCTTCACCACAATTGGCATTGATTCCTCCACTTTTACTATGTGAATTCATATTTTTCTCTCCATTATCAGAATTAGCCATTTTCAATTCATTTTTATCATCAAAATCAAAATCAGTGATCATCACATCTTCAAAACCCTGTTTTTTCTCAAGAGCCACCGATGGCAGATTTTCATTGACATCTTCTTTCAACGAGGATAAATCTAATATCCTTTCATTGCCAATATCTATAACATCCTGCTCTTCCTCCGGGGTCATGGATGATAGGTTTTCATTGACAACATCTTCATTGTTATGATATTGTACCTCTCCTTGTTTCTCAAGATAACCCTCATCTTGATTTATATCAACTTCATCAGAATCATCATTTTGATCATTTTCTGCAACATCTTCATCTTCAACATTATAATAATCTAATGCTTCATCTTCTTTCCCTGCTTCACCTTGTTTCGTCTCTTCACTGTCACTATCATCTCCCTTACCATCGATTTCCTTTCAACATGCTTTAAATTCTACACGAGTTTTCTAATCGCTGAAATACTTCTTGAATTTTATTAAACTGCTCAACAAAATCAGGACGTGAACATAATGGCACATTGTGCGGCGAACAACGTTGAAAAACCTGCATGATTATATTGTGTGCCATGGCTCCAATACCGCTGAAGCACAAAAACTTATAGCTTGTTGGCTTGAAAGTAAAAATACACCAGAGGTATTTTGTAATAATAATTTATTATATATAAAAATGTATAAGTGATGGATGCTACAATGACGACCCAAGCAAGTGTTCTTTCATGACTAGGCATGTCTTTTAGACATGCCTTTTCACTTAACTTAATGACTATTTAAGCTAATCAATATTTGATTATTTAATATTTACATTTATTTTATTTATTTACTTGTTATGAATTATATTCATAACAGTCAATCAAAAAATTGGTAAGACACAACTCTCCTTAACCGATAGCACAAGTGGACTAGTGAATCTCTTTATTATTATTATTTCTAAAATTTTCACAATGTTGAAGGTTCGGTAGTTGTACCACACAACAATTGTTCGCTGGTGATTATGGCAATGGATTGTACAAAAATCAGCTGCTGCCAATATATTTTGCTCTAGCAGTGAAATGATTATTTTCCCTTTTTTAGATTATTTTATTGTACTTCTACCATGCACTATACCTCTGCTATGTGATTTTCAACCCCACAATGTGGTGTACTCTCTTTTTGGTGATTCAGAAAGATAATGGCAATGGATTCACTTCTTTTTTTTAATTTGCAGCGAGCAGCTTCTTCAATGACAATTATGAATCTTTAGTGGCTAAGAGCCTGAAGTTCGTCAAAGACCCAAATCAGAGAAATCCCAAAATTTAGATGGCCAAAAGCTAGATTAGAATAGCTTCAATAAGAGTGTAGCCAAAGGATGGATCAAAAACAAAGCTCTGACACCAAATGTGATAGCCAAACCATGGCTCACCAGTAAAGGACCCTTAAACTTGGAATACAAAAGTATCCATTTACATAAATAATATATAATGAATCAAGAATGAAGAATTGATATGGTGTAAATTACAAATGAGGGCCCCATATATATACCTAGGCATGAGAACCCTTTCATAGAGATTCATGTCCTTTCATTAGTACTAATTACTAATTATTATTTAGTCTTTATATTATTTTATGTTATTTATGTTCATAACAAGCATCTACTAGAAATATCTTAGTCCTATAGACATAGCCATAGGTTCTTTCAACTCACCACCTCATTTCACCTACAGCCCTAACTTATTGAATATTATGCTAGGGTGTTTAATTAACAAGGTCCTTACAAGGTACTTAAACTAGGAATCCTTGGGTTACTTAATTTCTGAGACCTGTTGGGAAGCCTCCCTTATGGAGGTAACAATCATCCACAGAAAAGCAAGGGAACAACTACCAAGGTGACAGTGAGTGACTAATCTCATTGTTGGCCTTAACCTAGAGTGCCTAGTTAGGCTTTAAACTAGGCTGCTAGATTTTGTAGTAGCAGTCCCCAAGTTGTTGTTCAACCCAGAAAGGGGATTTAGGCTCCTACTTATTTCTCTACACTATCCATCCACCTTCGATCTCCATTAACCATGAGTGAAAGGTCAAGGGTGGACTACAATTGAACAATGATATGAAGGTTTAGAATGGCTACTAATCACATTAGACGATGTCTAAGGGTCCTTGGAAAGGGGAACCTCTTACAGAGTAGTTGGGTCAAGAACAAATGATAAAATTGGTTTGGATGGATGATCAGGCTTGCGTGTCACATACTCCTTAGGTTGCTCTGTTTATGTTTGCAATGGGAACAATCACAGATAAGATAGTCTTGAACCTGGCAAGTAAAGCAAGCATTGGGAAGATTCAAGTAGCTAACTTTCTATTGGCAAATTCCATCAGTGTTGAAAACAAAAATGAACAAAGGAGTCTTAGACTTCAGGTCTACCTCAACACAGACACTCTGGGTTGGCTCAAAAAGAGTCACAATGACCATCTAGAATCATAATTGTACCAAAACGTTGGGCAAATATATCCACAAAAGGTCAGAGGTCAACATGGGTCCTAGAAATTCAATCCGGAGGGTTGTGTGTCTGACTGTAGTTATAAAGGTTGAAATCAGAACACCAAGACTGCACATGGACCAATGAAACATCAATATTCCATGTGCCATAAGCAAGGAGATTCCATGCAGTAACATCCGAGTTACTACAATATCAGCAAAAGCAAATTACATTTAAATTTTGCAGATGACTTATTTTAATTTCATATTCATAACTAAGTGGTCATCCATGACAACTGAAGAAACAAAGGTAATGTAACTTACCGATCTGAAGAACCCACAGAAGAAATAGCAGTACTTGTTCCAGCTATTGCTCCTGCCTTTCCATCAATCCTGCTTAGATAAATGGCTAAAATGAGTTCCAGCAACAATTTCAACACAACAATTTTAGGAGATATGAAGATCTTTAACAAGTTGAACTATGCCCTTAAATTGAAAATATGAAATAAAAGTAAAAGCATCAAAAAGGAGTGACCACACACAATCCTGTTTGTGGCTGCAAATGAACAGCAATGCTAGTAATCTCTTTCCCTTCATCTTTCGACAAATCTCCTGATGTGTCAGTTGGAAATCCTGTGAGCCAAAATTTGCAGTCACTAAACTATCCCACTGTAAAATAATGGAAGTTTGGAATAGAAGGCACTGAAAGGAACTTACTAAACTAGAATCTGAATACAAAACGCAAAGTCATTATCACCATTCAAATGTGCATTAAATTGTTAAACGGCCAGTATACATAGAAGTATAATGATGTGTCACCATAGACACCAAACTGCATGCAGCTTACTCAATATATGGGCACAACATGCCAAATGTATTACAAGGTGTACAATAAATTCTTAATAATAGAGAAAAAAAGGGGGGAAAAGGTAATCAGAATTTATAGAGGAATTGTGCTGTATTATTGTTACACAAATGATAACACAAAACACAAAGATTGCATAACTGATGCCAGAATTTTTAAGTGGGTGCAAATTCATGTACTAAATTTAGAGTATGAGTTTTGACAGCGAACACTACAAATACCAAGACTAATACAAATTTAAAACTAAGCATGATACTAAAAACATTTCAAAGGAATCCCTTGATGTAACTAACCGGCTAATATTTTATGTCAGTAAAAGTTCTTATATTAAATTTAGGGTATAAGTTTTGACAGTTATGACTATTAGTCCATAACTAACACAAATAAACAACGTTGGCTGATATTACAGCCACTTCAAAGGAATCTCTTTAATGTAAAAAACACTAGGCAGATAAACTAATGGCTGGCAATCCTTGCAGTATTCACAGGATGCCACCAAAATTTGTAGGAAAAGAGACCAGCTAAGAATAATAACAACAGATGTCCATGATACAATCAATAAATGATATGCATTCAAGAAAGAAGACGTTTGTGTATATAGTACCTAAAAGGCAGGACCCTACACAATAATAATTAATGTAATCAATGTAAATTAGGTATATTACTGTTACATGCCTTTCCATTTAGGAAGGCTTCATCGTCGAAGCACATGATGAGAGGAAACAAAGAAGATCACCAAAGATGCAAGTGTTATTGATGCATGTAGAAAAATCAATCCATCGTAGGTAATGTTCAGATAAATGTCAATGTTGACCAATATAACTACTTTTGTGAATGAGACAACGGTAAGGTTCCCTTATTAATTGTTTTCTTTTATCTCAAATTTTGATCATTCTAAGTTATTAAACGGAAAATTTTTGTCAGTAATAATACTGATATTTAATATTAATCAAATTTGTACAACTTGTACTCTAATTTTCAAAAAATAGTCGTTTCACTCATTTATCTTTTGCGAGGGAACCATTTTGAATATTTGACAAAAATATTTCTTTCTTTATCTTCCCTTGACAAAAAATTTTGAAAATTCCATCAATTGTAGAATTGAGGCTTCTGTGATCAATCATAGTTATAAGAAGAATTTCGGCATAAATCACATAAAGAAAGACCTTTGTCGACGCGTTTCGAACCAACTAGTGTGGTTCATCGTCAGGACAAGAAATTCCATCAATTCAATCGTTTTTGTTCATTTATCTTTTGTGAGAAGGGCATCATATTAATTTTTTTGACAAAATGTTTCTTTATCTTTTCCTAACAAAATTTTGTCAAAAGTCTGCAAATTTTTCCTTGTGATCGCATTCCTTCTATTGCAATTAATGATAACATAGAATGCAGTCATCTAATATATTGTCTATATCTTATGAGGAGGTAGATCCTATGCATAATTTCATTGCAAGGTCATACAATATTATTTTCCTTTTATTAATTCCAAAATGAAAGACATTTCTTCTGCAGGCTCAATATAATAGTACCGAATGCTTCCTGCTACCGCTCAAACTAGGAGGGAATCCTATGGAGAAACTACTAGGTCAAGGGAAACAATGGAGCGATAGCCCACTATCACCTCAGCTAGGGCTCGCTACTCTTTACGGACTTTCACCCATGGGAGGAGACCCAGTATGATAGGAATCACAATAATGGATATGCCAATGAAAATGACGAAAGGTGATTCCCAAGGCCTATTCACAACAAAGACTCAATTGTATGGCTTTCTTGCTTGGGAAGCAAGGTGATGAGCTCTCTAGGAAGGGCCATTAAGATCCTTATGGCTAGGTTATGAGAGTATGATTTGCCAAGATGGTTCCTAGACCTAGGGGTCTATGTGGAGGCTTGGCTTTAATGTGATCTTTGTAAAATTGGAATCAGAAAGTTGCAAGACCACAAAAGGCCAAGTGGACCCACAATTAGGTCAAGGGTATGGATTTGATCAACCAAGAATGTGCTTGACCTAATTAGGGAAGGGAAGAGGATCAAAAAAACAATATTATTTTGATACTTTATGCTATGATCCTAATGAGGTTACCAGCCAATGGAACACCAAGGGCAAAGAATTGATCTTCGAGCTAGGGCCTAAGATATCTCAAGATCCCACAACGAAATTTCGTCAAATTTGGAGGGCTTCTAGAGGACACACCACAGCAGTTGTGGGCAAGAGATCGAATTCTTTTGATGGATCCCACCATCGAAATTTCATGAAATTTGGAGGGCTTATAGAGGATAGACCACAGCGATTGTGAGCAAGAGATTGAATTCTTTTGATGGCTAAACCGTGAGAAACATGATGCCCTAGGAGACCCATGGAGTCTAGGCCTAGAAAAAGAAAGGGAGGTGAGAGAAATAAGCTTTTAAATTGATCATGTATGGAGGATTAGTGCCTTGTCCTTTGGGAGAGATGGATTCAAGGAGAATTTATGGTTTCGAAAGAGTTCACTCAATCAACGAGGCCTTCTAGCAACTTCACATGGCATTAGGGCATGAGAGCAAATGCATCAAGGTTTTTATACTTCAATTTGCAACAAATTATGACTTTTTGAGATGTATTTAACACAAAATACCTCTAGGAACATTCACACAATCATACATGGCCCATGACATGATGCAACGCTATAAAAGATCACAAATTCCACTAATTCATATAGAAAAGTAGTAAATTTCAGACTTGTATAGCAAAAATCCCAACAACATTCATGTGACAAAAGTAAATAACAAGAATAAGCATGAAATTAGCACTTACATGTATAAAAGAGTATATCCAATCATCAAATTATGCCAATAGAAAAGCTCCAAGACAAGAGAGAGATATCCAAGCATCAAAATTCATTCATATCATCCAAACTCGTCCTCTAAAAAGTATAGCAAAAATCTCACAAGAGATAATAACCCAAACCAAGTGGATGATGAATGAGAGAGAATACCTCTCTTCTATTTATACAATCCTCTAAGGGATTTGAATGGCCTAATTTGGACAAAATAATGCCCCTAAAATAAAAAAATGTGCATAATAGCAATACTTTTGGTGGCATGCCCACCAAGTAGCTCAATAATACAAGAATAAGCCTCTCAAGACGGTCGAATGATCAATAAAGTGAGTCGTTGGGCCTTTGAGGAGGCCTAATGAAGTCCAAGGGGTGTCATGATGTAGAAACAGACTTCAAACACTAAAATAGGATAATATGCATAATAACAATACTTTTGGTGACAAGCCCACCAAATAATTCAATAATACAAGAATAAACCTCTCAAGAGGGTCAAATGATCAATAAAGTGAGTCGTTGTGCCTTTGAGAAGGCCTAATGAAGTCCAAGGGGTGTCATGATGTAGAAATGGACTTCAAAAATAGTGGACAAGGGGTTGGCCCCTTGTTTTCCAAGCAAGAACCGTGGTGCTCCCTAGTGGGTGTGGGGGCACTGGAACATCCTCATGGATCTCCAAGTGGATCGAAAATGTATGTAGACCATCTGTAAGGGCTAGGATGATGATATAAGCCCTCCCTCTGCAACGGGAGACATCCTCTGGATCTTGGAACATCTGCCAAGTGTATGGTGCAAGTTTCGAGCCAGCTAGGCATGGTGAACAAAGTGCATCATCCTCATCCAGAAGGTGGAACACGAGCAATCAATGAGCCCTGTTGGGGACCCATGAGGTAATCTTTGCTATGGTGGAGGCCCATGGCTCTCAACGCTCACCCTACAAGTGCCAATGTTGCCCTCTGGAGGGCTAGGACCCCAAATAGGGAACCAATCCCTAAATGGAGACCCACCTACAATCCTACATAAGATCCAGTGCGTCCCCTTGCCCTCCAATACAACAAATTATTGGAATAATAAAGTAAAATAGCTTACAAGTCAGGGATCCAATGGGGCACTTCATAATGGCATGCTCTTCCATAGTGGGATTTGGCATGTACTAGTGTCTCCAAGCTCAATAGGGGGTTAACTTGTTGTTTCTGGTAGCATCGGATGTGCTATAAGTCTCAAAATTTGTAGGGAGGCTTAGACACATGCATTCTCCAGTACCCATAAATCATTTTGGGAAATTCCACCGAGAGACGATTTTATTAAAATAATTAGTTATTTTTAATGGGTCCCTAAGTCTAAACTTAGGAAATTAAAATAACTAATAGGTTTTAATCTAAATTGTGGGTGAATCTAATCTGGGTCATTGATTGATCCTAGCCATTGATTAGAATCTAATCTAGGTCGTTGATTGATCAACAAGAGGATTATAAGAAGAGGCTTGATGGGCACTTGGAGAACACATTGAGTGAAGATCAAAAGAACAATTTTCTAAAGCAAAGCAGCTGCCGGAAAGAATTTCAAAGTGATCTTTTGTAGTGAGGGCAGGGATAGTATCTGAAGGAAAATTTTCCTAGTTGGAGAGTACAAGGCAGAGAGGGTATAACGACGTCCAGAGAGGCTGACGTTGGCCCACGCAAAGTTGACGCAATGGCAGCGTAAAGCCTAGAGGGAGATCGAATTCCTACTAAGGAAATAGAGTTTCAGAAGCCAGGAGTCGAGGTGTGAGACCGAGAGGAAGAAAATCGAAGTTTCCGCCAGCAGAGGGTCTAAAGGAAGAGCAATGCAGTCCCGAGCAAAGGTGACACACAATCTGCGTGGGGGTGACATAGTTCTGCGCAGAGGCCGACGCAGAAGGGACGCAAAGGCTCTTCCCCAGCGAGATCAATGCTGGATTCTTCCAGTGAAAAGGTGAGAGCATCTCACTACTTGTTTTGTCCAATTTCTCTCTACATCAAATAGCCAATTGCGCATCCAACGAATTATACTCAAAAATTACTACTACATAATAATAAAACACTCAACTGTTGCACTGGTTTTCCCACACTGGGTTTTTCCGGGGACATTTGTACAAAAATAACTGTGTATATGTGTTGTGTATTTCTTTCTTGTTCAGTTTCTTATTTCCGTATTTTATTTAAATGGTGAAGGTTGCAGTGTATTAGTTTCGGTGTTTACTGTAGGAAACAGTAAATAATTTTGTTCAGCAAATAACAAATAGAAGAAACATAATTAGTTGTTGCAGTAGAAATTTGGGCTTCCAAACTTTCACATGGTATCAGAGCTGCAGGTGAAACAAGAGAGCAGTGCCAGAAGAATCCAACATTGAAGGAAGTCGAAGTGCTACATAGGCAACAAATTGAATCCCTAGAGGGATTGCGCACTTCGGGCCTGGAGAGCAAGATTTTCGTGGTAAATCTCTCCTTAATTGAGTCGACGGAGAGGTAGGAATTCTAGATCAAGATTTGTCAGCAGTAGAGGGAGCAGCGCAGCAAAATCTTCAGCGAAGAGAGGTTCCCGGTGTGACGCGGTTTTCTGCAAACAATTGCTGGGCGGAAAGACGTCAGAAGAAAGAAGAAAGACTTGAGGGAATTTCTTCCTCAAAGAATTCCTAGCCAAGGAATTCGAATTACCATTTTCTGAGCAACAACAGGAGAGAGGAGGTCATTCGACTTTTTCGAGTGTCAGAAATGGCAGCCAATGGGTTGAGAGATCAGGGTCGGTTGGATGGTGCATCCAACTATGTGATCTGGAAGGCAAGGATGTCATGCCTTCTGGATGAAAACTTTCTCAAGACCTACATCGACAGTGTGGTAGTTGTGCCCGCGGATCCAGATCCACTCAAAAACTACAAGGAAGAGATGGCAAATACAAAGAGAGTGATCCTAGACGAAGTGAAGGATCATGTGGTCTATCACATCACTAGCAGAGGGACTGCCAAAGATATGTGGGATGCATTGTCAACGTTGTATCAAGGATCTTCCTAGCAACGAAAGATGTACTTAAAGCAAAAGGTGAGGTCCACACAGATGCAAAAGGGGGAACACATTGATATGTTCCTTGCAAAGCTTCAAGAGACCCAAGACAAGTTAGCAGTTGCAAGGTCTACACCTCAGTCTTCCGAGATGCTAAGACTGGCCCTCAACTCAGTCTCAGAGGAGTGGCAAGTATTTGTCCAGAGCATCCTGGGCAGGGAGAATTTGTTGGACTAGGAAGGAATGTGGGTAGCTCTAAAGCGAGGAGAGACTTGGTCAAGTGTAAACTTGACGAAAACAGCAGCACTGAGTCGAAGCCCAAGGAGGACGAAGAGAATGCAGCCCTCTCATCCAAGGGGCAAAAAGCATAGCAGAGGCGGAAGAAGGATGTCTCGAAGATTAAATGCTTCAGGTGTGGTGAATTCGGTCGCTACGCAACACAGTGTCCTCTCAGGAAGAAGGACAAAGATGTGAAGCATAATCTGAAGGCTACACCCGTGAGGATTAAGGAGGAAGAGTTTGCCATGACAGCCCAGATACCTCCAAGAGGGAGGTGGGGTGATCTAGAGTTGTAGTTCGAAAGGACTGCAGATGGGTAGGATCCTTAAGGAGCCCACCCTTCGAATCAATTCCTTTCTATGGGAGCCTAGATTAGAAGTAGTAGGATGGACCAGTGTCAATTAGTGCAGAGGAGTGTCGAAGTGACAGTTGCAGTGGCTAGGAGCGGCAGAGACCGAGCAACGTAGAGCAGAGTTGGCAGCAGTGAAGTTGGCACAGAGGAGAGGTCAGCGGCAACGCAGAGGCTTCACAGGGTCAGCGTAGAGTCTAGCAGCAATCAAACTCCAACAACAAGATGCATCATATTGAACACTTGTTCAATAATTTGGGATGCTTTTCCACTGTTGTTGCAGTGGCAACAGCATTTGGAGAAGGTTGCAGTGCAGATGCAATGTTGGCAATGGCAGTGCCAGTGCCAGTGCCAACAGCAACACGGATACAGAATTTGAGAGGGAGTTGCAGTACAAATGCAGTGTTGGCAATGGCAGCATTAGCAGCAGTACAGATGCAGCATTTGCACAGTTATTGGTGCGCAGTGATGTCAGACATCGGTAGCGCAAAAGGAGATGTTACTGAACAGGGTGATGCTTCAGCAGGTTGCATTACTAGAGCACATTCCTCGCTAAGAGGGAGTGTTGATTTCTAGTAGCATCAGATGTGCTCTAAGTCTCAAAATTTGCAGGGAGGCTTAGACATATGCATTCTCCAATACGCAAAAATTGTTTTGGGAAATTCCACCCAGAGACAGTTTTATTAAAATAATTAATTATTTTTAATGAGCCACTAAATCTAAACTTAGGAAATTAAAATAGTTAATGGGCATTAATCTAAACTGTGGGTGAAACTTCTAGAAGAAAGCGGAGATAAAGTCAATATGATCCTAGCGATTGATTAGAATCAAATCTAGGTCGTTGATTGATCAGCAAGAGCATTATAAGAAGAGGCTTGATGGGCACTTGGAGAACACATTGAGTGAAGATCAAAAGAACGATTTTCTGAAGCAAAGCAGTTGTCGGAAAGAATTTAGAAGTGATCTTTTGCAATGAGGGGCAGGGTAAATTTCCTGGTCGAAGAGTACAAGGCAGAGAGGGCATAACGACGTCCAGAGAG
Source organism: Pinus taeda (assembly GCA_000404065.3). NCBI lineage: Eukaryota > Viridiplantae > Streptophyta > Pinopsida > Pinales > Pinaceae > Pinus > Pinus taeda. The sequence continues at coordinate 127,007 of APFE030907750.1, read as the reverse complement.
GCTAACGTTGACCCACGCAGAGTTGATGCAGTGGTAACGCAGAGCCTAGAGGGAGATTGAATTCCTACTAAGGAAATCGAGTTTCAAAAATCGGGAGCTGAGGTGTGAGACCGGGAGTCAGAAAATCGAAGTTTCCAACCAGTAGAGGGTCTGAAGGAAGAGCAACGCAATCCCCAGCAGAGGTGACGCAGAGACTGCATGGTATTGACGCAATTCTGCACAGAAGGGACACAGAGCTCTTCTCCAGCAAGATCAGTGTCAGATACTTTCAGTCACAGGGTGAGAGCATCTCACTATTTGTTTTGTCCAATTTCTCTTTGTATCAGATAACCAGTTGGGCATCCAACAAATTGTACTCAAAATTGCTATTGCATAATAATAAAACCCTTAGTTGCTGCACCGACTTTCCCACACTGGGTTTTTTCGGGGACATTTGTCCAAAAATAAATGTGTATATGTGTTGTAACTTGTGTATTTCTTTCTTGTTCAGTTTCTTGTTTCCGAATTTTATTTAAATGGTGAAGGTTGCAGCGTATTAGTTTCGATGTTTATTGTAGGAAACAGTAAATAATTTGTTCAGTAAATAACAAATAGAAGAAACGTAATCAATTGCTACAGTAGAAATTTGGGCTTCCAAATTTTCACATAACCAAGGACCCTATTAGGTGGTTTCAACCTCTAAAGGGTGTGACACGTGCATGGTACATCCCTCAAATGGTAGGTGGAAAATGATATAGTAATGGAGCGGAGTGGGGATCCGGGGAATCATCCAAACCACATGTTATGGTATATGGGTAGTTATGATGAAGGGAAGCCCACACCTAGGTATATGAGTGTAGGAGGGAGCAAATTGTGGTACATGAGTTACCCCAACCTTTGTTTTTCCACCTTTCTTCATATGCCTTTTGCCTTCAATTGATTTTTCTTCATAATTGTGAGGGGCTCTAACTCTAAGGGATGAGAGCATGTGTGGTATATAGCAATGGATACCCCCTAAAGGTGGGGCAGCTCATCGCCCACCAGGTGTTGGGACAATCATGGATTCCTTCATGATGGAGGGGGCTCATCTAGGACTCATGTTGGTCTTGGTTTTGGTCAGTACTAGAATCACTTTCCATCTTTGGGGTAGGATCACCGACCTTTCCAAACTCAAAGAGAATGGTAGTCCTAACAGGTGATGGAGTTCGTTCTCCCCTTTTTGCAGCAGCCCTACTTATAGGACGTGTTGTCGCACAAAGTGTCTAGGCACCGTGACGACGCTCAAAGCAAGGGTTGTCACTCTAATCCTTACTCACTCTGTCTAGACTCTCTCCTAGACAAATCAAGGGGGGTAGTCCCTAAGGTGAATGAATGAGAATTGCCTATAAAACACAGGCTCTAGGAGACTTGAAGATGGACAACTTGATAAATTTAGAACAAATATTGGTCAACTGAGATGAATGGATTAAACACAAGACACAACCACATGATAGAAATGATTATACACCAGTGCCTTAGTATTCGATTAACCATAGACTATACAGAAACAAGATATCCCAAATAATTTATGTATGTGGCAAAGCAACGACTATGAACAATTAAGTGTGAATGCTCAAAACTGCAATATATCTAGCAATTGAATCCCACGAAAACTTATGAAACTGAAATGTTAAACAATGATTCTAGATTAAAAATGATTTTCTTCAATAACCCAAATCTAGAATTAATTATCTTTCTCCATTCGCCAATATAATTTTTAAAACATTCATCACACTTAACAATAGAAAAATACTACCACAAAATTTAAAATCTTACACTTAATACAAAAGACACCAAGGAACTTTAGATTAGAATTTTAATTATCCCTTAGGTAAATTTCTAATATGCTAAGTTCATGAAGCAATTTTAATGTGGCAAAGGAAATTTTTAATGCGGCCAAAAAACAAAAATCAAAATCAAAAGTACTTAAAAAATAAAATAAAAATTATGGGTTGTTAGGCCACATTAAAAATTAAAAAATTTTCAAATGTTGAAAGCGAAAGGTCCTTTTTTTATTTTAATTCATCTAGAAATTGCAAAGTCACATACAACGATTTTTTTATTTATTATTATTATTATTATATATATAGATTTTTGTTTTAAATAAATTCAAAATCAAAGAAAAAGTAAAAAAAAAATCAAAAACATTAAAAAAAACAAAGTCTTAACTAAATGTTAAAAAATTAAAATAAAAAAATCTAAAACAAAATTGAAATGAAAGCCTAACAAAAAGGAATCGAACTATGTTAAAGAATAAATCTAAACCTAATGCATATAATACAAATGAAAATAAAGAAAAGTCGAATGTGCTAACCCTAACCAACTAAAACCTAAAAAGTAATAAAAAAATCAAAGTTGGAGTCTGCAGAAAAGGGAACGACAGTGGCAAGGGAGATCAAATTCAACGGAAGAAAGTAGGTCGAGGGAGAGCTTGTTACAGCAAATGGAAGGGGGAGCTTGTGTAAGGCTACAAAATGGAAATGCAGCTACGACAATGGGTTTTGCAAGCAGAAATGCGGGGTGAGGAGGCCGCAATGGAGAAAGCCACGGGTGCGGGTTTAAACGCAAGTAGAGCACTGTTGAAGAAGCTTGCGGCAACAAGCAAGCAACAAATGGCAATGATGTTGGAAGAAGCGGCGGGAGGAGATAGCTCACGCATAAAGAAAAAGGCGAGGAGCTAACGTGAAGGAAGTCGACAGGTAAAGGGAAAATGAGAGCGACTACAGCTAAGGGATCCCTTTGCAAGCAACGATGACGGAGTGCAGATTTGTAGGTTAAGGCAGAGGGAAGAGATCCGCGAAAGAGGAAGGAGCAGCCCATGCAGATGAAGAAAGAGGATTCAAGCAACAAGGAGAAGAGGACGTAGGGATGCAAGCAGCAAATATCTCGAAGAAATGAAGGACAGCTAGGGTTTGGAAAGGAGCTCGAGCAGCAGAGAAAGGAAAAACGCAAGAATGGAGGAGCGATGGCAACAGCGAGGGAGAAGAAAAGTGTTTTCTCTAAAAAATGAAATTTTGCAGCGAAACGAAAACCTAGCCAGCAGATCAAAAAACCCAAACAAATGGTACCTAGAAAACCCCTTAAAATATTTCCAGAAATTCTGATTAAAATGTTAAATCCTTTTGCTTCAGATTTATTCCTAAAACCCTCATGAAAGTTTCCAGATCTAAAAATTTTACAACCTTTGGACTGCAAAAATTTTAATGATATCCCTGCAAAATTATGTTGATAAACCCCCAGAGATCCAAATCTTACCTTCCAGGGCCTAGATGTGGACTCTACACAAATTTCCTCCTCAGATCTGCAGTTGCACGACAACAAGAAAACACCCAAACAATATGTACAATGATAAAAACTAAAACCGAGAAAAACCCACATTAGGAAAATAATTACAAAATTTACAAACTGCAGGCTCTAATCAGCTAGATCTGTCATTATACCGCACAAATAAACAACAATAAATAAAAATAAAAGAACAAAAAAAAAAAATTTAGAGGAGGTGCTAAATCAAAACCCTTTGTGCATCACCAACAACAAAATATAGATCTTATGATAAGCCCGGGATTAATTTTACTAGGCTCTTCCAGGAACACAGATCGGGAGTTGGTTGGTCCAACTGAAAACTTCCCCTAACGCCCGAGAATCTAAAATCAAGATTTCCCTGCAAAACTCAATCCAGCCATTAAAAATAGAGCGAGAAGGGGGTGTACACATCGATCAAGCGCTATCCCCTTTGCGAAAGAAGGGGGTGTACTGCTATGGGTCGTTGACACGTAATGGTCAACAGGAGGAATGTTGTCACCTTCAAGCAAACTAGCGGTCATGACAATGAATGGAGTCACTAGAGGAATATTTGAAATGTAACTTATCAATCAATTCCCCAATGATTCACTAAGAAGGCAGCCCTGCTTCCTCCTCGGCAACGGCGCCAAAAATGTTATCGCTAAAACTAACAATGTTCCTAGGAGGAGATCCTATCACGCAACTACTAGGTCAAGGGCAACAATGGACCGATATCCCACTATCACCTTACCGAGGCTCCTTGCCCTTTATGGACTTTCACAAATGGGAAGAGACCCTGTATGAGAGGAATCATGATAATGGATATGTCAATGAAAATTATGAAAGGTGATTCTCAAGGCCTATTCACAAAAGAGACTCAATTGTATGGCTTGCTTTCTTTGGAAGCAAGGTGATGAGCTCTCCAGGAAGGGCCAAGAAGATCCTTAGGGCTAGGTTATGACTATGCTTTGCCAAGACAGTTCCTAGACCTAGGGATCTTTGTGGAGGCTTGGCTTTTATGTGATCTTTGTGAAATTGGAATCAGCAAGTAGCAAGACCAAAAAAGGCCAATTTGACCCAAAATTAAATCAAAGATATTAAATTGATCAACCAAGAATGTGCTTGAGCTAATTAGGGAAGGGAAGAGGATCAAAGAAAGAATATTCTTTTGATAATTTAATGATATGATCCAAGTGAGGTTACTAGCCAATGGGAAACCAAGGGCAACAATTGATCTTCGAGCTAGGCTTGAGATATCTCAATATCCCACCATCAAAATTTCGTGAAATTTGGAGGGATTCTAGAGGGCACACTAGCGCAAATGTGGGCAAGATATCGAATTCTTTTGATGGATAAATCATAAGAAAAGTAATGCCCTAGGTGACCTATGGAGGCTAGGGCTAGAAAAAGGAGAGGTGAGAGAAATAAGCTTTTAAATTGATCACCTATAGAGGATTAGTACAGTATCTTTTAGGAGAGATGGAGTCGAGGAGAATTTATGGTTTGGAAAGAGTTCACCCAATCAAGGAGGCCTTCAAACAACTTCGCATTGCATTAGAGCATGAGAGCAAATGCTTCAAGTTATTTATACTTCAATTTGCAATAAATGATGACTTTTCAAGATATATTAACATAAAATACCTTTAGGAACATTCACCCATTCATGCATGGCCCATGACATGATGGAACGCTATAAAAGATCACAATTTCCACCGATTCATATAGAAAAGTAGTAAATTTTAGACTTGTATAGTGAAAACCCCACCAACAATCATGTGACAAAAGTAAATAACAAGAACAAGAATGAAAATAGCACTTACATGTATAAAACAGTATATCCAATCATCAAATTATGCCAATAGAGAAGCTCCAAGACAAGAGAGAGATATCCAAACACCAAAATTCATCCATATCTTCCAAACTCGTCCTCCAAAAGGTATAGCGAAAATATCACAAGATATAATAGCCCAATCCAAGTGATGATGAATGAGAAAGAATGCCTCTCTTCTATTTATACAATCCTCTAAGGGATTTGAATGGCCGAATTTGGACAAATAATGCCCTAATATAAAATAATGAGCACAATAACAATACTTTTGGTGACAAGCACACCAAATAGCTCAAGAATACAAGAATACGCCTCTCAAGAGGGTCGAATGATTAATATAGTGGGTCGTTGTGCCTTTGACGAGGCCTAAGGAAGTCCAAAGGGTGCCATGATGTATTAATGGCCTTCAAACATAATGGACAAGGGATTGGCCCTTTGTTTCCAAGCAAGAACCTGTGGTGCTCCCTAGTTGGTGTGGGGGCACTAAGACATCCACATGGGTCTCCAAGTGGATCGAAAATGCCTGTAAACCATCTGTAAGGGCTAAGATGATGATATAAGCGCTCCCTCTATAGTGGGAGACATCCTCTGGACCCTAGAACATCTGCCAAGTGTATGGTGCAAGTGTGGAGTCGGTTAGGCATGGTGAACCAGGTGCATTATCCTCATCTAGCAGATGGAACACGGACAATCAATGAGCCCTGTTAGGGATCCATGAGGTAATCTCTGCTATGGTGGAGGCCCATGGCTCTCAATGTTCATCCTACAAGTGCCAATGTGGCCCTCTAGAGGGCTAAGACCCCATATAGGGAGACCAAGCCCTAAATGGAGATCCACCTACAATCCTGCATAAGATCCAATGCATCCCCTTGCCCTCTAATAAAACAAATCATCAAAATAATCAAGTAAAATAACTTACAAGTCATGGAACCAATGGGGCACTTCATAATGGCATGCCCTTCCATAGTGGGCTATGGCATGTACAAGTGTCTCCAAGCTCAATAGGGAGTTCACCAAGGACCCTAATAGGTGGTTTCAACCTCTAAAGGAGGTGACATGTCCATGGTTCATCCCTCAAATGGTAGGTGGCAAATCATATAGTAATGGAGCGGAGTGGGGATTAGGGGAATCATCCATACCACATGTTATGGTATAAGGGTAGCTATGATAAAGGGAAGCCCACACCTGGGTATATGAATGTAGGAGGGAGCAAATCGTCGTACATGAGTTACCCCAACCTTTGTTTTTCCACCCTTCTTCATATGCCTTTTGCCTTTGATTTTTCTTCATAATTGCTCGAGGCTCCAAGGGATGAGAGCATGTTGTATGGTATATCGCAGTGGATACCCCCTAAAGGTGGGGTAGTTCCTCACCCACCAGGTGTTGGGATAATCATGGGTTCCTTCATAATGAAGGGGGGCCATCTAGGGTCCATAGGAACCAGGGTGATGGCCATGGATAAGGGGTTGAGCTCATGTTTGGCTTTTGCCCACGTGCTAAATTTGTATGTCTCAACCATCTTTTGCATTTCGTGATACATTTCCTGTTGAGAGTGGCCAAACTATGCTTTTTCTTTTCTTTTTAACTGCATCAACCTCCAGGCATCGTTCCAAGCCTGACCCAAGGTGTGGATAAGGGGAGGGTGGCTGCCAGCTGAGGATCATATAGGAGAAAAAATTCTCCTATATATACTACCCATAGGTAGTGGGTAACACTTCCATCCATGTCAAACCCAAAATAATAAGGTAACTCTAAATTTATTTTGAAACATAATCATCAATTGTAGGTTCTTTATTTCATACAATTTTTGGCCTAAACGTAGGTTTTCACTTCTGCATGGCTCAAGAATGTGTAATTGATTGGCCAACTCAATATCAATGTGATGGTTAATTTCACTCAGATTAATAGCAATGATAACATATTTTTCATCAATAGTCCTGCTACCCACCACCAGTGGGTGACCCCTATGGGATAAATTTTCTTCTAGATTTGTCTTCAACCAACAGCCAGCAACCACTTGATAGCCCGATGTGCTTCTACTCTCCATCGCTTGAGCCGGCCATTGTGTGCCCTCACTCATCTATTATGATTGTATGTTTGAAGATGGGCCATCCAACCCTAAAGGCATGATTTTTCATTATGTAATTGAGTGTTAATGCTTGCTTTTCTTGGGCACATTTGGGCATGGATTAGTGGAGGGATTCAGCGAAAAGAAGGGGTTTTGATTGTACTCTGGTTCCCTTGCCTCACTTGGTGGCTAATCTTGTATCCTAGTCCCACGAGATCTTTTGTATGGGCTACTAGCTTTAGGAATGGCACTCCATGGGAAACCCTGATTTTCATTGCATGGTACAGCTTCCTGACACCATAAATCTCACTCCCCTCTGCTCATTATTAGCCCTTTTCACATTATCCCATTTGGGTCCACACTTGTCCATTGGGTCCACAAGGTGTTAACCTCCCCTTCCCCTTTTCCACACCTTGGGTCAAGCTTGGAACGATACCCCAAAGGTTGATGCAGCTAAAAAGAAAGATAAAAGCATTATTTGGCCACATAAATAGGAAATGTACCACAAAATGCAAAAGATAGTCAGGACATTAAAATTTAGCACATGGACAAAATCCAAACATAAGCTCTACCCCCTATCATTATGGCCATCACCTCGGTTCCTAGGGCCCCTACGAGTGTCCCCTACATCATTAAGGAACCATGATTGTCCCAACTGTCGATGGTCGATGAACTATCCCACCTTAAGGGGGTAATCAATGCAACATCATACACATTATGATCTGATCCCCTGGAGCCCCAAGTAATAAAATGAAGAAAAAACAATAAAAGGCAAAAGGCATATGAAAAAGGGTGGAAGAAAAAAGGTTGGGGTAACTCATGTACCATGATTGCTCCCTCCTACATTCATACACCCAACATGTGGGCTTCCTTCATTATAGCTAACCTTATACCATGGCATGTGGCTTGGAGCCTTTCCTTTGCCCCCATTCCATTCTATCATCATTTCACATGACACCTATAATATGATGGTTGTACCATGGACCTGTCACTCCCTTAGGGGTAGAAACCACCTAATAGGTTCCTTCATTAACCTATCTTGTTGAAAGGTAATACTTGTAAATGTTTAAAGCCCATTTGGAAGGGCATGCCACTATGAAATGTCCACTTTTTCCCTTGATTAGCAAGCTTATTTACTCAATTGCAATAATGATTAACTGTACTGGAAGGTGTTGCGACACATTGGATCTTATATAGGAATAGTAAGCTTATTTAATCAATTGCAATAATGATTAACTGTACTGGAAGGTGTTGAGACACATTGGATATTATACAAGATTGTAGGTGGGTCTTCATCTTGGACTTGGTCTCATTATATGGTATCCAAGCCCTCCAGAGGGTCATAATGGCATTTGTAGGGTGAGCATTGAGAGCTATGGGCCTCCAGCACTGCACAGCATTGATTTCCACGCCATGGATTTTTCAGCACTACCACACTGCTTGTTCGTGTCCTAGCCATACAGAGATGATGATGACTTGGACCATGTTGCCCAGTGAGCCACACATTGCACCTAAACACTTGGCAGTTGATCCAGGGCACAGAGGAGGTTTTTCTTATCCGGAGAGACATGGGAGAGCATGCGTCATCTTCTAGCCCTAATTGATGGAGCATCGACTCGATCTTGAGATATTTGGAGACCCATGAGACCCATTTGGAGCCCACTGAGCCCAATTTGGGGTTTGGAGATTCTTTGCAACATTTGGAAGGCATCCCCCTCTTACTTATCACTTTTGAGGCCCTCACTCTCATTCTCAACACATGAGGCCTCAATGCTAGCCTTGGAGAACACTTCGCATTAATTATATGGGCTAAAAGATAAATAGAATAATAATTAATGTATAAGCTATCTTGGTTGGCTTGTAACCAGGGGTTTATTACCTAGTTTAAGCACATCAAGGGCTTCTTCTTTAGGAAATCAAACTCATAGAACATCTATAAATACGAGAGTCTCACTCTCATTTGAGATCATCACATTTGGAACTTTTGGCCCTCTCATTAGAGATTTCCGGCCTTTAATTTTGTGGAGAGATTTGGATGACTCTAATGCATTTTGATGTTTGGAAAAAAATCGTTATCTTTCTTGGAGCTTCTCTTTGGCAAATTGATGGATGATGTATTCTTCATTCTCTTGTAAGTCTTATTTAATGCTTTATTTCTGATGAATTTGATCTAATAAATGTCTAATGCACCCCTCGTTACATTGGTATCAAAGCATTCCTCTGAGTATACAAACTTTGTTCGTTACATAGAAGGTAGACCAATTACCATCTTTATGCTACTCAAATGATCCAAAAACAAATTAAAAATATTATTGTTATGTGAATAAATATTATGTATTGTTGTCCAATTCTTATTATTTGAATGCATAAACAAGCAATCTAGACTAGAATAACAATACAATTTACTATTTTTTAATTCAAATCCAATTTGAGTGCCATTTGGAGATTTCAACTCACCTAGTGGATTACAGATAATCTAAACATAACATGAGATATATAAGATGATTTTATTAATGTCCAACAAATGACCACAAATAGGTTGATGAGACTACTAAGTGCACCTGTATCAATAGAAAGGTGAAGCACAAAGACCGCTCCTATAAAGACAAAATAAAAGCACATCATATCTGTAACATTGAAGATCTAAAATTAATAAGCGAGGCACAAGGTAAAAGGCTTGGTGCAAATGCTTAAATGCCCATATATTTCATGCCAAAGTAAACTGACATCTGTGTCTACATTGAAAACCAGATCCTACAAATTTGTGACTGCCACACATCCTATCAATCCAATTACGACCACATCTTGAACCTTGTAAAGCCCATGCTTCACCAGTGCTAAAGCACTAGTATTCCTGCTCCTTGTCTTCCGTCATGCACTTGTTTGTTGTCAACAATGCTTCTACATGGGGATTTTGTCCATCTAACTAATAGAAAACAATTGGATCAGTGATTGTTTCGTTATAGATCAATGCTTCCTTCTTCTTATAGGAGGAGGTCAAGAATCTCCTTTTCATGTTCAAAATAAAGGTCCCTAATGATTCCATTGAGGTTGAACCTAGAATTATGTCAACCTCTTTTTTGTACATAGTTGTAACTTGTAACATTAAATTAGGATACAAATTCATTATCATCAATTGTTAGTTGGAAGTCATTGATTTCATATTGTTTATCAACAAGACGTTGAAATTTCCATGCACCCTAGGTCAGGTCTATGACTTAGCTAAGTGCATAAACACACTAGAGATGCCCAAATATAGAGCACTTTGCACAGCACAATATGGGAGCAAACAGATCAACAACAGTACACAGATTTTTGGCCCAAATCACATTCCTTATTTGTCCATTAATAAGAAAACTATAGGGTTCCTGTACCAAGAATCATGGTACTTTACAAACCCTGATACAATGCCATAATACAATTAAATACAAGTCTGTCCTTTGACTATTACAACTAGGGCTGAGCCCTAATCCTTCAGGCCCTCATCTGCCCATAAAAACAAAGACAAAACAACTCAACTTACTTTCTTTTTGCAGTCCTTAGCAATCATCCCTTTCAATCCTCTTTTCTTGATCCTGGCTGTCTTTTGCCAGCAAATACTGGCCAGCCAATTCACTTTAGGCTCACAGTCCACTTATGCCCACCTGGCAGCTCTACAATCAGTTCCTTAACACTGGGCTAATCCCTTCAGCCCACAGACTATGTGTTGTACAACTCAATCTGCTCTGTTTTCATCTACAGCAGCCTTCTAACCAACTCAGCCAACCTTCCCACAGGCTTTAGGACACTCAGCCTTCCATTTACTTCTCAGGCCCTCATCCTGCCTTGCTTGCCCTATGACCCTGCTCCTAGGGCTGAGGCAGCCTGCAGCCAGCCCTTCTTGGCTTTGTGGCTGCTGTACAAAATACAGAACATCTATGTCTGCCTTACTCAAGCTTTCTGACCAGCCTCAGCCTCCAGCAACCTTACACACGCCTCATGGATCCTTCCACTTCAGGCCTCGGTCAGCCTCCCATCCCTGCCGCCAGCCCAACTAGGGTTGCAGCTGGCCTCAAACAGCTGGCCAGCCCTCTGCTAGGGCTCGGCCCTCCTCCTGGTAGTTGTGGCCCTTCTCTTGGCTGATCAAACAACCCTTCTGGCCCTCCTCCAAGAGATTTTAGCTGCCCTCCACAGATCAGAACCCTTACTCAGATGCTCAGCTCCTTGCTGGCTGAAACTCAGCCTCTCTAAGATAGAACTCGTCCTCAACTTGCTTGGCTGCAGCTAGGACACATTAGCCTCCTTTCTCCACAAGGTGAAATCCTTCTCAACTTGTGATTTGGCCTATATTTATAGCGCTTGTGTAAGTGTCTTGAGGTCTTCTTTGTCCTTCAAGAAACCCCTACTTTACCACTCAACAACAAATTAGAATAAAATATTAGTTTCCTTGGGTCGAAGCCCACTGCTTTGGGTTCAAAACCCCTTAACTTGGGTATCTTGCCCAGAAGTTCACTTTTTTTTTTGTTGGTTTTCTCTATTCGGAAATGCCTTCCGAGCTATACCCAAATTTCAACACAAAAGTATCCTTCTTTTTTGTTATACTCAATCATGGAATTAATAATCATTAAACAACTCATCGTTAATTTTATTTTTCTCATGGTTTAGACAAATAATGAAGTAAATCTCTTTCTCTTGAATAGTCCCCTTGAGTTTTAATTATCCAAAAAACGAGGTTGGAAGACCTTTATAAAAATCCAACCTTGATATTTTTTTAAAAATATATTTTTACACGAATATTTTCTATTCCCTTTTTACGACTTTGTTGGAATAAAATCACATGGGTGACCACTTTAATTCCTGAATATATTGGCCCTTCTTAAAACTTCACTATATACATATATAATATATAATTAAGTGATACTTGAGTTATAAGGTATAAGACGTGATACCTTTGCCAACAATAAATAAATATTTGCTGGAGTTCTACGGAAATGAAATATACTTCCAAATATGTTAATTTCATGTTTATTAATGGTTTACTAACCTAAACTAAAATATTGACAATTTTACATGATGATGATACAAATTCAATCATACAACTTTTGCTCTTGAGCCCACTGTCTTGCTAAAACAACGTTCTTTTCAGTATATGAAACTGTTGTTGCAGCTCCACTTCCAACGGATGGAGCACTAGCAGACCCCAAAGAAGAAAATGGACGAGAAACAATGTCAGTGGGGCCAGTCCTCCCTTTCCCTTAACCATTTCCAGCTGTTCTGATTGAGCCATGATTTCTGTGAAATGAGGAAGATAATGGACTGCTTAGAAAAAAAACTTTAAGATTGGTGGGAAAATTCACTTGCTAAGCATTTGGAATCTCTTCTAATCCACTACACAATAACCCTCGGCTGCACTTCAAAACATCTCAAACCTCCAACTTGTTGAGTGAAAAGAGCTCAACTGAAAGGTAAGACATGATTTCATGGGCCGCAGGTCCCTTTTACAGGGACATGGTTAGGACACGTGTTTGGTACATGGGATACAGAACATGGGCCCTGTTTGTACGTCTCTTATTACTACAGTTATGAGGTATAATACGTGATACCTTTGCCAACAATAAATATGTGGTACTTCTATTTTTCCATTTGTAATATTTGTTGATAACTTGATGGAGTTATGGAAATGAAATATTCTTCCTAATAGGTTAATGTCATGTTTATTAATTTGGGATATGCTCTAAACAAGAAGCTCTTAGAATTAGAAAGCCCCGTATTTTTGTATTACTATTCTATACGCAGCATGTTTTTTCACATTTTTGTACTACTATGCTGTACAGTGTGGCTGCAGCACATTTTTTTGATACAAAACATAACCATTACAGTCTCTCTCTCTTTTCACATTTTTGTATTACTATGATGTACAGTGTGGCAACTGTTCAACAAAATATTATAATTTAGTCAACATGTTCAATAAGTGCAAAAATATTTGAAAGGCTTAAAAGCAATGCTTAGAAAATGCAACAAGGCACAAGGAAAAATCAATCATCGTCAAGGATTAATAATGCACATAAATGAAATGTAACTTCAGCTTGATTAACCCATGGAGATGAATGAGTTTCTCCGCCATTTTTCTTTCACAATTCAACCATGCAAAGAGGTAGATAACACACATACACTAAATCTAAATATGTGGTACATATATTTTTCCATTTATAATATTTGTTGATGGAGTTTATGGAAATGAATATTCTTCCTAATAGGTTAATGTCATGTTTATTAATTTGGGATATTCTCTAAACAACAGGCTCTTAGAATTAGAAAGCCCCACATTTTTGTATTACTATGCTGTACAGTGTGGCTGCAACACCTTTTCTTGATACAAAACATAATCATCATAGTCTCTCTCTCTCTCTCTCTATATATATATAACTAGAAAAGGATATCTGTTTATCTCTTTAACAATCCAACCATATAAAGTGGTTGGAAACACTTATATGCTAAATCTAAGCTTGAAATTTGACAAATCGAGTCTCCAATTTGCTCTTATTTACTTTGTGTTTGATTTTAAATTATGCAATTTTATCTCTTACAAAAACTTGTTGGGAATCACGATTGCCGTTAGAACAAAACCAGCAGGTGTTAGCCAACAATCGCATCGCCAGAGATAAGGATCCACAAGAGGCGGTTAGTCCATGTCTCGAAACACATGGGGAGTGTTGGTTTATCCAATGTCCAACAATCTCCCCCCAACGCAAGCCAAGTGTGTATCGAACTTGTGACCTACGCTCCACTTGTCGGGAATCACAAATTGCTATTAGACCAAAACCCGTAGGTGTTAGTCAATGATCGCATCTCCAGAGATAAGGATCCACAAGAGGGGGTTAGTCCATGTCACAATCTTGTTAATCCATGTCACGGAACACAAGGGGAGCGTTGGTTTATCCGATGTCCAAAGTCCATGTCACAAAACACACAGGGAGCATCGGTTTATCCAATGTCCAAAGTCCATGTCACGAAACACACAAGGAGTGTTGGTTTATCCAATGTCCAAAGTCCATGTAACAAAACTAATCAAAAAATCAAGTAAGGCAACTGTACAACAAAATATTATAATTTAGTTCACATGTTCAATAAGTGTAAAAATATTCGATAGGCTTAAAAGCAATGTTTAGAAAATGCAACAAGGCACAAGGAAAAACAACAATCATTGTCAGGGATTAATAATATACATAAATGATTGGTAACTTCTGCTGGGTTAACCCATGGAGATGAATGAGTTTCTCCACCATTTGTCCAACAAAACTAATCAAAAAATCAAGGCAACTGTACAACAAAATATTATAATTTAGTCCACATGTTCAATAAGTGAAAATATTCGATAGGCTTAAAAGCAATTCTTAGAAAATGCAACAAGGCACAAGGAAAAACAACAATCATTGTCAAGGATTAATAATATACATAAATGAAATGTAACTTCAGCTTGATTAACCCATGGAGATGAATGAGTTTCTCCACCATTTGCCTTTCACAATTCAACCATGCAAAGAGGTAGATAACACACACACACTAAATCTAAGCTTAAAATTTTGACGAAAGATATCAGAGTCTGGACTTTTTTTCATTTATTCAATATCTAATTTGACGTTAAGCAAGTTTATTTCTCTCAAGAAAGCTAATCTAAAGTCAAGTACAGATACCATAAGTAAAAATATAATACTTCACTTGGAAAATGCAATATGGCACAAGGAAAATCATCAATCATTGATTACGTTTATTAAAGCATATAAAACAAATGTACCTTGAGCTTGATTAGTTGTCAGAGATGAATGAGTTTCTCCAACATTTGAGTTTGATACCGAACTGCCAACTTCCCGTTGTGGCAATGTCGGCAAGTTCTTTACGACTTCATATTCAGCTCGCACCTACAAATCATTACAATTTATCTTTTCCACTCAATATATATCAAACTCAGGAGCCCAATCAGGAGTACTTTAGTAAATTTCAATAGTCAAGAATAATCATTTATTAGCACTGCACCCAAACAAGATTGCTCCACAACAACATTAGAGGAACTTTGCGGTCAACATTGGGCCTCATACGAAAATTTTAACTAAAAGAAACGATTAATTTCAACCAACAGCATTTAAGATGATAATGTCAACCCCATGAGTTGTCAAGGAAAATAAAAACACATTTCAACGACTCATCTCCAAGCATCACTATCTATTCCAATAATAGTCAACCCTAGTTAAGCCATTACCAAACCCGTTAATGAACTTCTTTAATAAATTTTAAAAATCAAAATCCCACAAGAATATTTTTATAGATTTTATGTGAAATTACCTTCAAATACTAAAAGTTAGTTATTATTGAAATATGTTAATATTAAGTAAATTTATCCCGAAATACCAAAAATTATTCATATGTGCCAATCTTTTTAAACATTGTGTTTATCTTCTTATAGACCGCATCAAAAATCCAACCTTATAATAACAAAGAATTGATAACCTATCTACCAGTGTTGAAAATATCAGCGACATATCACCAACATCACAATTCTCTCAGTTTGACAACAATATCGCTGGAAAAAATCACGATTTTTTCCAGTTTAGAATATATCACAATATTTTGAGAATAACGTGATATATCGACAACATATCAGCTGAAAAAGAAAAAGATAATTTAACTCAAGAAAACTGTGGACTTTATTTGCTCAGTTTGAAGAGGGAAAGCGTATTGAGAACAAAGGGGTTACTCATTATTCCATATGCCCATAATAGCACTAGAGGGAGCAGGTTTCTTTAAATGTTTAAAGAAAAATAAATAAAAATGAATCTTTGTATTTTCTAAAGTTTGTCTATATTTTCCCCAACGGTGACAGTAAGTTGCTTCCAGACCCTCAGACAATATATTTGTTCACGCAATGCTACACCGACACAATATTTGCAAGAAGGCAACCCACAAAAACAAACATTGAACAATTGTACTTCAAGTGAACTATGTTTCAATCTCTTTGGGGCACAAATCCCAATGTATAACACTAACTTATAAACAGCAGATTTGTTACAACAACAAAATCTGCCATCTTACCTTCTATATACTTGTCAAATCACTCAATAAAATATGGAAACTGTTCAGAATAAATTAACATACCAAACAATGCTACAAACTACTGATTCACCATGAGAATATAAGCTGGAAGTCCAATTTGCAAGTACACAAAATTGGACAGCAAAATACACTTCATATATACATAATAATGAGGTTACAAGTACATATCAACATCTTATATATGAAGTATACTGCTATTCAAATGGACAGAAAAATACACTTCATATATACATAATAATGAGGTTACAAGTACATATCAACATCTTATAGATGAAGTATACTGCTATTCAAACAGCAGTAAAAGCTACTTGTTCACCCTGAGAATATAAACTGAAAGGTACACAGTTTGGACAGCAAAGTACACTTCATATATACATAAGAATGAAGTTACAAGTACATATCAACATCTTATCACAAGCTGGTACAGCATGATCCTTCACAAGCTGGTACAGGATGGTCCTATACTGCATTGGTCCTGCAAGCTTATCAAAACTAGCACTCTCCAATGCCTCCAATCACTAAATAGGACATCCATCATCAAAAGAAAACCCCGACCAGCAATATAAAGGCCTAGCAAGGCATCACACGAATCTTTCTAGCCACACCCAAGACTTCACAATAAGCTAGCATCAACACCAAGAAGTCCACCCTTGATCTTTCTCCAAACATGCCTCACACAAACTCTCTGAGCAAAGTGCTCCAAGTCTCCTATCGAGTTTCGTTGCCACAAACCCTAGGTCCTCACACAAGAACTTCAACCCTAGTACCGTCTAGGTTTTGCCTCTCACAAACCATGGTGCTTTCCTCCCTAGCATAAAGACAAATAGAAGGACTTGAGACAAGTTCATCTTCAAGATACAAATGATCTAATGAACTCTCACATGCTTCTACACAAATGCTACAACTAAAGACTCCCATCTCCCTTTGTATAAAATAGGTGAGGATGGGGAACAATAGTAAAGCTGACTAGATCCACAAGCAACCTAATCTATTCCTAACGATAAGATCTCCAAGTAAAGCGCTCTCTCCAAGGTGTACACATGTCAAGTCAAGGCTCCTCAATTAGTGCTCTCTGGGCATAGGCTCCATGTATCAAATGCTCCTCATCACAAGCTTGCTTGCTTTCAAAGACAAGAATCCAATACTACCTATGTGTCATGGGTCCACATACAACCCCAAATAGTGCGCCTTTGACACAAGCATCCTCATCAAGCACTTGTCCTCCTCATAGGAGGCATGCCATGGGGTCCCATTGCTCTTGAGGCTAAGTGCCTTCCCTCCTAGCACCAAGCGCTCCTTCAAGATAGATCCAAGACCCATGGAAGCAACCATCCCCCTCAAATTGTGCACCAAGCAAAAGACCTCAATGCCACCTAAGATAACCAACCCGTTAAGGAGTATGCCACATTTAGCAACAAATCTAAGGTCAAGCAACCACCTATAGAAAGTTGTCCAAATGTCATCAACCAAAATCTCTAACAATGAACTAAGGGTCTAGGGTTTCACCATACACCCCACATCACATCGAAGCACCCCTAATATGTTGTAAACACTTTCAAAGCAACCCAAACGTTGAGGAGTATGCCACATTTAGCACCAAGCCTAAGGTCAAGCAACCACCTATAGAAAGTTGTCCAAATGTCATCAACCAAAAGCTCTTACATAGAACTAGGGGTTTAGGGTTTCACCACAAACTCACATCACATAAAAGCACCCCTAATATGGTGTAACCACTTTCAAAGCAACCCAAAAGCTAATATGATGTGGCACATGCTCTTTTTATTTTATTATTTTCCTTAGGAGACCCATTTTAGACCTCAAATTTCCCTTAATGCATACCCCAAAACTTTCAAGTGAGAAATAATTTATTGAATCTCAATAGTCAAGAAATATGTTCATTCACATTGGCACTACACAGTGCACACGCAAACAAATTTAATATTATTAAGAAAATAAATAATAAATCAAGTGACTAACAAAAATATTGACATTTCACTCATCAATTTTGGAGACAAGACAATAACCCTAAGAAACACTAGAAACACACGCAAACAAATTTAATATTATTAAGAAAATAAATAATAAATCCAGTGACTAACAAAAAGATTGACAATTCACTCATCAATTTTGGAGACAAAACAATAGCCCTAAGAAACACTAGAAACACAAACAAATTTAATATTATTAAGAAAATAAAGAATAAATCCAATGACTAACAAAAAGATTGACAATTCACTCATCAATTTTGGAGACAAGACAACAGCCCTAAGAAACACTAGAAACAAATTGCCATGACATTACATTTAGAACCAGCCCCATAAATTAATATATCATTTACAAAATTACAAGTACATTTAACCTCATCAAATATCCACAACTAGAAAGGCATTAAGAGGCTATTTTAAGGACATGTGATCAACTCATCAACAAACATTAGCAATTCCTACATAGAGGCTAGTCCATTAAAGGTTCCAAAAAAAACATGAATGATAATAAACTTAGCGAAAAACCTTGGGTCCTCCAAACTCAAACCAACTATCATTGCATCTATTCATTCTATCACTCAACTTTAGACCATAACCATTTGTCATAAACAAGTATAGAAAACGCTTCATCACACATTTTACCTGCCAGTTGCGCCAATATTGTAGTCTTAGTACATATCATTTAATATCTCCCTAATTGTGTAGTTAGGGAGGCAATGATGTTGAACAACAAAGAAAGTAATGTTGGTTGCACACTTAAGTGTGCCATTTGTCTTAAACAAAGTATAGAAAACGCTTCATCACACATTTTGCATGCCAGTTGCTCCAATATTGTAGTCTTATTACATATCATTTAATATCTCCCTAATTGTGTAGTTAGGGAGGCAGTGATGTTGAACAACAAAGAAAGTAATGTCGGTTGCACACTTAATGTGCAAGGACTTCTAGGGCATTTTCACCTAAACAAAACTACCATAGTCAATATCACTAGATGTTCTAAAAAGAATTCAAAAACTAGTCTAAGTATCTCTGTTGCAAAATACATTTGCAGCTTGCAAACTTGAGAGTTGACTTCAAAGTATAAATGTTCTAAAAAGAAGTCAAAACTAGTCTAAGCATCCCCAAGGAATACATTTGCAACTTGTAAACTTGAGAGTTGACTTCTAAGTATAAATGTTCTAAAAAGAAGTCAAAAACTAGTCTAAGCATCCCCAACGAATACATTTGCAACTTGTAAACTTGACAGTTAACTTCTAAGTAGGTCACCTTGGTTTGAGGTTTAGCTAACCATGGATGCAATCATCTCCTTGTCTTTCAAAACTCATAACAATTAGGTAACCATTTCTATATTTGTTATTTGACAAGCAAGAATCCTAGCCTAATCAATTTGTGTGGTTGTCGTGAAGGGAGGACCTGCATTTGGTTGGTCAAAATAAGCACATTGTGATGGATTGTGTGAAGAGACGTTGACATGTGACAATGGGTTTTGGAGGATTATTGGACCTCAAGAAGTGAAATTTTTTCCAAAGGCAAGGCATCCAATTATCTCATCCAAGATTGAGTGCACATGGCTTCACAATGATTAGGAGATATAAATCATGGTTGTATATCACAAATATCTCTCAATTGTATGATGACATTCTTTTCATTATTTTTTTTAATTTCCCAATTTACTTTCTTAATATGATAATGATGATGAGCCAAGGACCCATCACATAAGTCACACCTAGTTTGAATTAACATAATTTGACTTCAAGTTCGAGTTTGATGACTATGAAGTTTGACTAACTTTCTTAATATGATAATGATGATAAGGCAAGGACCCATCACCTAAGTCACCTAGTTTGAATTAACATAATTTGAAATCAAGTTCGAGTTTGATGACTATGAAGTTTGACAAAAACTATACAGTGAAAATTTCAATGATAAAAATTTGACATTAAATTTGGGATAGTAAAGATTAAAAAATACATAGAAAATAAAATTCAAAATGATAATTACAAATATATACGAAAATGCAAAAAACATCATAAAAATAAAAATAACATATCAAAATCAATAATTTAAGTTAAATGAGTCCACATGGGGTAGCTCAAGCGGCAATGGCCGTGGAAATGAAGTCTCACCGAACCGGAAGTCTTGGGTTCAAATCTTGGGCTACCCTTCCCCCGTTGAGGGGTACTTAATGGACATGTAAATCGGAGAGTCCCGCCCCAGCCTACAAAAAAAAAAAATTAAGTTAAATGAGATAATTTTGACTAATATTTAACAAATTAGCTAAACCTAACGCCTTTTACCTCTCCCATATCATTTTCTCATCTAAAAAGTTCTATTAACTCCCACTGAAATGCACAGTGGATTATTGTGGAAATGAATGGACCGCACGGTTGGAAAGTGGTCAATGCATTGGTTTCCCTTCACTCGATATCCATGATCACCAATGCATAGATTGTAGAATATGTTGTCGTCAAACCCAAACTCTGTGGACACGTAACCTCATCATCAACACTATGAACAGACAAGATGGTTGCATTTCTGTGAGTCATAAGGAATTACCTACCGCTCAAAGGTATGGGTGTAGACAATGCCACAATGGAGGTATGCTACATAGACGAAGGAAGAATGCCACGTTTTCAAAAATAAATCAGCCCTTTAAAAAAAGAAGTTCAGCCGAATGTCAACAAACCTCAACAAATTATGAAATCATATATATCTCAATGATTTTATTCCACTGAGCATTGAAGCTCAACGAATTTCAATTTCCAACCTGATAATTCATCGAATCCAATGATTATGATTTAGGTGAACAATCAATTTATTGTTGAATTGAGGCTTCTGTGATCCATAACAATTATAAGAAGAATTTCAGCGTAAATCACATGCAGAAAATCTTTGTCGATGCGTTTCGAACCAACTGGTGTGGTTCATCGTCAAGACAAGTTGAGGAGTCAGATCATGGCTGCATATTAAATAGGGAGAGCAGATCCTCCAAACGGCTACGTTGACCAGGTTGACTAACAACGGCTATATAGAAAAATGGCTAGATAATATTATAATGTTAAAAGGTGATAAAAATAATATTATAATTATAGTAATTATATTATATATCACATGTATACATTATTATGTCAACGGTCATTAAACCTAATATTATATTTAGTAAAAAATATTATAATATATTATATATTCGAGTGATTTCATTTTTTTTTATTTTTATCATATGATATTCTAGGTTATTAATATATTAATTCCTTATTAATTTATATACTAGGGATAAGTAAAAGGGTTCTTTTAGAAAGTTTTTCTTCAATTATTAAACTAATTTATTTAATTCCAAGAATGTTATTCTATTCTATTTTTATATATTATTCTATGGTTGTTAAATTAACTTAATTAATCACTAGGGAAAGGTAAAGGGGTTTTTTTAATAGGATAGATTTAGTGGAAATAATAATTTATTAATGAATATTGGTTAAATTTCTATTTATTTCTTTTTATTTATTTATTTAATTAATTATATAATTTTTTTATTTTTTTTTTATTCTATGGTTGTTAAATTAACTTATTTAATTAAACTACTAATGAATATTAGTTAAGTTTTTATTTATTTATATCTTACAAGAAAAAATAAATAGAATGAGCGACACATTTTAAAAAACAAGAAGGTCAAGAACAGGACCATTAGTAAACCACTGAGCCAAAGGAGAAACCTTAGGAGGAAGGAAGAGACAAGGCTCCAAGGAGAAGGATACAGGAAATTTAGGGGAAACATCGAAAGCTTGAAAAGGGGGGGGGGAAGGAAAAGCAAGACTAAGAAGAAAGGGCAGGGATCCAGCAGCTACTAATCTTCCAGTCGTCATCTCTATTGAGATTGTTAGGCCTTCTTTCAATTTCAATAGCTTCCCTGAATTTACAGTGATGGAATTGCGCAACCTTGGCAATAACCTTGGCCTCCTCTATACAAACCTAATGCTTGGTCTTTTCCGCATGCTCTGCTAATGTTGAAGACTTGGTTCTCCCATGTCTTAGGTCAGTTGCATGTTCGTTGATCCTTTGATGGACGGAGCGCCCTGTTTCCCCGATATAGGAGGTCCCACAAGAACAAGGGATCAAGTAGACACCCTTCATGTCTTTAGGGTCAATGGGATCTTTCACCGGATGATGTTCAAGTGAACAAAGAGGAAAATTGAGGACGATAAGCCAATAAGCACAAAGACACACCCAAGTGACAAGTAACAATACTTGTAATTATCAAAAGGGAAATTTTACCCACATTAATGGTGATGGAAGTAAAGACCTCATAAGTTATTTCAACATTTAAGGAACAGTTTAGATCACGATTCACCAAGACGTAAGGCAAGGAAAAATATTGTGTAAAGTTCTTACCTACAACAACTAGAAAAATGAATTTGAAAAAGAATTCAAATTGTTACATAATAAGTAAGTTGTGGATGAAATATAAAACTTGAAGTGAGTAAAGGGACAAAGTATTCGCCTATATAATCTAAACTTAAAGTCGAAAGTTCTCGTCAAAATGATGGACTAGAGGGTAATAACTAGAATGTTGAAAAGATGGTTAATAGATGGAATGCAGCCCAAATATAAAAATAAGAAAACACTCAACATCAAATGAGGAAGCACCAAACATAGGAAGCACAAACAGAGTGGGTTGCTTACAAGAAATTATGCACTAAGAGAAGATGTGGCAAAATACATGAAAGAGATAATAGTGGAGTAAGAAAAGAAATGAAAGATGTTTAGAGCACAAGTTCTAAGTGGCAGGACATCCAAAGTCAAAGCGCCCCAACAAACAATTTTGACATCTATGAAATAATAGTGACCACAATAATTAAAAGTGTAGATATAACCCTTGTAATATAGGAAGCACAAACAGAGTGGGTTGCTTACAAGAAATTATGCACTAAGAGAAGATGTGGCAAAATACATGAAAGAGATAATAGTGGAGTAAGAAAAGAAATGAAAGATGTTTAGTGCACAAGTTCTAAGTGGCAGGGACATCCAAAGTCAAAGCGCCCCAACAAACAATTTTGACATCTATGAAATAATAGTGACCACAATAATTACAAGTGTAGATATAACCCTTGTAATAGAAAAGATAAAAAGATTATGATTATGGGATAAAGGCACAAAGCAAAAACCAAAGGGACAAAGTATTTGCCTATATAATCTAAACTTTTAGTTGAAAGTTCTCGTCAAAATGATGGACTAGAGGGTAAAATATGGTTAACAGATGGATTGCAACCCAAATATAAACATAAGATTACACTCAACATCAAATGAGGAAGCACCAAACCTAGGAAGTACAACCAAAGCGGGTTGCTTACTAGAAATTATGCACTAAGAGAAGATGTGGCAAAATACATGAAAGAGATAATAGCAGAGTAAGAAAAGAAATGAAAGATGTCGAGTGCACAAGTTCTAAGTGGCAAGGACATCCAAAGTCAAAGCGCCTCAACAAGAAATTTTGACATCTATGCAATAACGGTGATGACAATAATTACAAGTGTAGATATAACACTTGTAATAGAAAAGATAAAAAGATTATGATTGTGGGATAAAGGTACAAAGCAAAAAAAAATGGTAGCCTAAGTCACCAAGTTCAGCAAATAAAAATCATTTAAATTTGACATTCGCCAAATCTCGTTGCAGGCCGAATTTATTCGATGAGGTTCATTGTACGTCAAGTTGAACATGAACGATAACTATTTTACAAAATTCTTTTGAAATTTTATTAAATTCGTTTAAAGTTACAATTTTATAAAATTCTTTTGAAATTCTATTAAATTCATTAGAAGATCATATGCCATCGCAGGAAATTCAAAAAAGCTCATAATTAAAAAATTAAAAAGCAATGAAAACCATAAAACTTACTCTTGTTCTACCTTTGTTATGTTGGTTCTGAGAGCTAGCGGCTCTGGTGCATAAGACATTGACCTCTCACTTCAGAAATCCCAGAGGGCTGGGGAAACTAGAACAAAACCCTCATTGAATCGTTCAACAGTACAGTGGATCACTTTACATTCAACCTACAGCGCTCAAGAATTGAACGTATAATAAAATAACATTTAAAAATATATTTTTGTGCTATTTATTGTGTGTGTGTGTGTATAAACGTTTTTAGTATGTCAAACTTAATGCCGAACTTTGTCTCCAAAATTTTAATTTGTTGAATTTTTATCGAACTTCAAAGTCATCGAACTCAAACACAAACATAAACCAGGTGACTTAGATGGTAGCATTAATAAAGGAACAATAATAAAGGAGTGTAGTCTTGCCGAGAATATTACGAGAAAAGATGACAAGGAAAATTCCATAGTACAATGTTTCAGAGGTGAGAAATGGGAACATTAAAAGGGCAACAATGGGATCAGCCACCGTCATCACCTTAGTAGTAGTAGATCTCAAATATTAAGTAACCCAACAATTTTCAAACTAAATACCCTCTAAGGATTCTACTATATAGACACCCCAAGATAACATTCAATAAAGCGGGGCTCTAGGTGAGATGAGGAACAAAGTTCAAAGAACCTAAGGCTAAGTCTAGAGGGCTCAAATAGTCGCCGTGATGCTCAAATAGATTCCAAACACATGCTACCTTTAATTTAATGATTGCAGTTATAAATTAGGGTTTGTAATAAGCACAGTTTACAGCATGCAAAATTTATGAAAACAATAAATAAGCAAAGGCTCTTCAAAAAGTGAAGAGAGGAAAAGGTTAGAGCAATTTTTCAAGGACTGAAAATGCATTAAAATGTTGCTAAACCCTAGACGTCAACCCTAAAATGATGGTTAAAAACTAAATAAAAATATATGTTTTCCCTTTTTCAATTTAGCAGATGCAAAGCCTGACTTTAAGACTATAAGGCCAAGGTATTTTATGCTATTGAATGCATATTTTCCCATAACCTAACCCTAGCTTACACTCTAAAATATTTATAAAAAGAGAAAGAAAAATATATTATTTTAAAAATTGAGTCAAAAAGGGTGAGGTCAATAGTGGAAGACCTTGATTGAAGCAAGTTAAGAAAGAGAAAACTTCTTGATCTAAACCCTAGAAATTGTCGATTAATTGGAGATTTATGGTCAAGAAATGTTATACTAAGTTTCTTTCACAGATACTTGGTGACGAATTTCGCAAAGAAGATGTTAGCGCCATAAAGATTCAATATATGAAGATGAAAACTTCATACAAAGTTATGAACACTAATTCTACAACATTTCCAAAATGAAAAAAGATACAACAAAGTGGCACAATTCACCACAGAATCACTTCATCAATCCAACAGAAAATCCTTCCAAGCAATAATATCCTCCCCAAGATAATTCACTACATTAGTGCTCCATTGCATCCAAAGAGGCAAAAAGATGAGTGCCCATTCCCTCTAGATGAGTTAAATGAGTGTAAATGATAATGATCCACTCCAAATTGATTTCCCTCTATTTATATGATGGCAACCAAGTTAATTTTGCAATAAAATCCACTAAACCCCCTAAAAATAATAAATTATGTGAATACAAGTTGAGTAGGTCACAAGTCAACCTCAAACATAACTATCTCAATGATAAAACATGACAAAAATCCTCCCCTTAGCCCACATGTGAGCAAAAGGCCCTCCAAGAGTGACATCATCCTCTAATAGTGAAGATTTTCATCAAAAGCTACCATGGATTGGTCAAAAAACTATTCTTCACTAAAAATCCATCTCCTAATTAACAATGTATCCACTTCATCAAGCAAAACCCTCATCATCAACACATCATCATCATCCAATCCCACATCTTCACCCCAAGCCTAATGAGGGTAAATCACAAGCCTAGGGCACAACGTCATCATCCAAAAATGTGTACCATCCCTTTCAGAGGGATCTCAAGTCATCATCATCATCAAACTAGTGAAGAGGCATGGTAGCGTCCATCAAGAAGATACAATGCTAACTTGGGGCATGCTACAGTATTTTGGGTACATGTTCCTTCTAGACAACATCCTGGATCCAATGTGAAATGTCCTATGCTCTAGAGGGATCAGAGAAGGTCATCATCAATGTTGGATACATCCCAAGGTCAATGTTCCTCATAAAGTGGTCAACGTCATTGCGGTGGCACCTTGAAGGGTCATCAAGTGGGGTTAGACATCCTCCTTGATGTGTTGGAGACATCTCAATCCCTCCCTCAAGGGATGGTTGTTGTACCAGGTGTTGAAATATACATGTCTTCTATACTGATAATTGCTTTTGATGATTTACTTCTTTTATACATTTATTTCATCCATGAATTCATCATTAAGCAAATTATACAAAAGACAGCATCAATGTGACACTTAAGACAGTGAGATCATAAAGAGACAACCACACAAATATCACAAAGATTTACCTTGGGAAAACCCACATGGGGAAAAACCCAGCAACCCTTTTCAATAGAGAATTCTTCAATTCAACAAAGATACATCCAACTAAGTTCACTACTAGGTCAAACTTGGTCCATCCTCCGAGTCAAGTCAATATGCCCAATATGCCCACTAAAGAGATTCAGCTCCTTGTCCAAAAGAGATTCATCCTTACATAATTCAACAAAGATTCATCCTTGCAATGACCCTTCACTAGCCCCCATAGATCATGTTATGCTAGCCTTTGAATAATTAAGTAAGTTGCCTCGGACATGCTATACGAACTGCCTCAAAAATGTCATATGTATTACCTCATAAAAGCTATGTGAACTGCCTCAGAAGTGCCCTTTGTCCTGCCTCAGATATGTCATACGAAGTACCTCGGAAAAGGTATGTGAACTTCCTTAGAAGTGCCCTTCATTCTGCCTCAAACATGCCATACAAAATGTCTCAGAAAAGCTATGTGAACTTCCTTAGGAGTGCCCTTCATTCTGCCTCAAACATGCCATACAAACTGCCTCATAAAAGCTATTCGAAGTTCGAACTACCTTAGAAGTAGCGTTCGCTCTAACAGCAAAGTAGACTTCACAACAACTTTGATCTATTACCAAGCATGTTTGTCATAGTCTTATTTGTCAAAATAAATATCAAACATTGGTTGTGAACATTTGTCCTTCTCGGTCTAACAAAAATTTATGATGCTCTGTAATAGGTCTGAGATTCAGAATAGGGTTGAACTAAAGTCTAATGCTTGGGCATTGATCCTTCTACAAAGAGATGGATTTTTGTGGCTTGGATGTAGACAAGGAATCCTTTCGTTGCAAACTTCTACTCTTCTCCTAGCATCTAGGGCTAGAGACAGATCAAATGTTAAAAATGCCTTCAAGGTTGTTTTCTCACCATAGCTCTTATACCATGTTGAAATTCACATAGTTCTTTCGTACCGATAATTCCTTATGATGATTTAATTCTTTTACACATTTATTTCATCCATGAATTCATCATTAAGCAAATTATACAGAAGACATCATCAATGCAATATTTAAGACAGTGAGATCATAAAGAGATAGCCACACAAATAGCACAAAGATTTACCCTGTGAAAACCCACATGGGGAAAAACCCAGCAATCCTTTTGAATAGAGAATTCTTCAATTCAACAAAAATATGTCTAAGTCCACTACTATGTCAAATCTGGTCCATCCTCCTAGTCAAGTCAATCTACTGACTGCGGAGATTCGATTTCTTGTCCAACATAGATTCATCCTTCCACAATTCAACAAAGATTCATCCTTGCAATGGACCTTTGCTAGCCTCCATAGATCATGCTTTGCTAACCTAAGAACAGTTAAGCGAGCTGCCTCATATATGCTATACAAATGGCCTCATAAATGTCATATGTACTACATTAGAAAAGCTATGTGAATTGCCTCAGAAGTGCCCTTTGTTCTACCTCAGAAAAGCTATACAAAATGCCTCAAAAGTGCCCTTCATTCTGCCTCAAAGATGCCATACAAATTGCCTCAAAAAAGCTATGTGAATGGCCTCAAAAGTAACCTTCGTTTTGCCTCAAACAAGCCATATGAACTACCTCAAAAAATTTATACGAACTGCCTTAGAAGTGCCATCTTTCTGTCTCAAACATGCGAGCTTGCTTGGCTTTTTTGGAGGGACGAAGTGGTGCCTCTATATAATATTTCATGAGACTGAATGGGTGCGTCTTCATTGGAGCCAACCTAAGCTATTTAGAGGGCCGACTTGACTAGGAGGAGGCCTACTTTACAATTTTGGAGCCAAGAACTTTAATTTCAAAAATTTCAAATTTCCTTCTTTTGAAAGTCCAAATAGGACTTGACACCAAAAAAAAAAAAAAAAAAAACTTTTGATTCTTGGCATTTAAAAATATGCTTTACAAATTCATAATGACTCGAGCATACATTATGAAGATTGGCCATAGTTAGAAAAATCAACACCTACGAGAAAAAAATCTAAAACATACCCTCAAAATCAAGCAAGATCATCATCACAGGTAAAATAACCATAAGAGTATCATAGTGGGCCATATTTAATGCAAAAGGCACCAAAGGACTTCACACATATATCATCTTCAAATGTCTTTCTAGCCTAGAGTTTGTGAACAAGTTACCATGCATAGATATGGGTGGGTTATCGAAAGGCCCTATTAGGTGCTTCCAACCCTAAGGGGAGGAACAATTACTAACATATCAACCATTAGGTGCATGTGTTCGGTGGCATGGTGGGGGTTTACTTCATGGAAGATGCCACAATATTTGCATCGACTATGAAATTTCGTCTTTCTTGAACATTATAATGTGAAGAGGGAGTAATCACGGGACCTAAGTTACCCTTATTGATTTTCTAAGTGCAATAGAGACTAGCACAATATTTCTGAAAAACTGATAATTACTTTTCATGTCGATCTTATTTTAATTATTCCAATATATCATTCAATAAGTATACTTCAGAACTTCAACCATACAAAAACAATAGAACAGTAGAGATCACAAAGCACAAAGAGAAGACAAGATTTACATTGGGAAAACCCACAAGGGTAAAAACCCAACAACCTTTTCAATAAAGAAATTCTTTTGTTCAACAAGAGACACACCTAGATGTACTAGCCATTAACTAGGTCACACATTGTCAAACCCTCCAAGTCAAGCCACCCAACCTGATCCAACCCTTCGCTCTGCTTGATCTGACCTAGAATTTCAGCCCTCCTACAACTGTTTGGGCCCTATAAACTGCCCAGAAATTTCAGCCCCTGCAACAAAAACTGCCCAGAAAATGCAAACTGCAAAGAGAGAATATCCGCACGTGAGAGCTTGAGAGAGAGAAAGATATACAATTCATCCTTCTTGTCCTTCACTAGGATTCCTAGACACTATTTTCTTGTGAGAGTGTGAATTGGTAGTGAGAGAATGAGGTCGAGATGTCTTTATATAGTGATCTGTTGGATCGAATGGGTCTGTCCTTTGCTTGGGCAGACTTGACTTGGAGGGAGGTCGACTTGACAAACCTAGAGCCAAAAATTTCAAATTCAAAAATTCAAATTTTCTTCTTTCAAAAGTGCAAATGGGACCTAACTCAAAAACTGGTGTGGCAGTGTGTGGCTCAGGCTCTCTTGATGTGGCTTTGAAGCTTGTAGATGACCATCATTTCTCCCCCTGTCAGATACAAGGTGAGATGATGGAGAAAACTCAACTGCAAGATTGTTTAATACTCTAGAACAAGTTCTGACATGCGTTTGGAATCTCTTCTTGGCTATTGATGCCCATTGCCAAGAAGCGATCCATCCTAAATGAATCTTTGTTCTTGCAGGATGTTTGTTTCTGAAGCATCTGTGTGAAGATCAAAACAGTGATCCTTCAGATGGCCAACTCGATCACATTGTTGGCATTTCACAATATGTTGTTGTTGTTGTTGCAGTGGAAGAGGAGTAGAATCTGGAACAGCTAGAGGTGAACTATCATGAGGAGCAGGTGAACTGTCATGAATAAATCCAGCACTCTGAAACTGAATGGGCTTTGAGTAGTCTGGAATATGAAAGGACAAGCCCTTGTCATATCCAAGACCGGTTCTGTGCTTGTTGTGGACAAGTTGTTCCCAAGGTGTGATGATGGGCTTGGGAAGTGCAGACTGAGTTTCTGCATCTGCATGTACAGCTGCTACTTTATTGGGCACTAGATTTGAATGAACTTCAACTCTCGCTGTTTATGGGAGTCTGTTTCATTGTTCTGAACAAAAACAGGTTCAGAATGATGACTCCAGTGTTTTAATTCTTCTTGTTGTCGCTGAGATTAAAGCTGCAAAAAATCAATCTTTTCCTGTGCATTTTGTAGACATGTCTGAATTTCTGAGAGAGATCCTTTGCTGATTTGTAATGTGTCATCAACAGTAGATTGTATAAGAGTTTTCATGAACTCTAATACTTCACTGATTCTGGCCATTTTCTTTTCAATGTCAGATTTACACCTTAAAAACTGATCACAATTATTTACTTAATGCAAAAAAGTAATATCCACTCACAGTACACAGCAATATCTTGTATAAATGTGCAGCAAATGAATCAGGGAATCAATGCATATATATGTAGACAGAAACTATAATGGGTTTTTAAATACAATGCCACAATTGGGGCAGCAGCAACTGCAAACTTGCTTGGATCCTTCAAGTACTCCTTCACTTTCAAATCAGAAATGATGGCTATCAAAACTTCAATAATTATAACACCATGTCATGGGCATTGGAATGAATCTCTAGCACGCTGAAACAGCAGTGATAGACCTCCTTACATGTCCAAATACTTAGCAAACTGTATAGTGCTGGTCCTCTGGCTTATATTAGTCAACAGTAGAGTGTCTCGTGGCGCCCACAATGTCAGAATAAACTCCACGCCGAAGGGTATCACAGCTACGTTCAGCAAAGGTGGTGCATTCCTTGTTGTTGGTTCATGTAAATATATAATATGCTGGACAAATACTTGTGGAACAACTTCAAAATTTTAATTTGATATCAACTTTAGACCCAGCAAGCATACATCATATTAATAATACTAGCGTATGTATGGAAGCAACAGTGTATTAAAACCATCCAAAAACCGGAGCAGGAATAGAATTCAGTTACGCAATTCATATACCATAACTATGCTACTACTGTCATAAAAACTTCATCATATATAACATTGAAAATCAAAGCAAATCCAAACTCTTCAAATAGCATTCTCTATTCCAACAGTTTCCCCTGATAATGCAAATCTTTTAGATGATGAAAACCACTTACAGCACGGCTCATTGCTTGCATTGCCTTTCCTGAAAACCTCTTGCAAGAAATGAAGAAAATAAACGCGGCTCGAAAGGAACTCTATACTCTTCAAAGTCTTCTGTCCAACAGCTTCCGGTGACATGCAAATCCTTCAAAAAATCAATTATCACCTTAAAGGTGACTTATTTTCTCCAGGGCCAGCAATGAAAACTACATCATTAAATGGAGAATCGAATGGCCAACGTCACTGCCATAGTTCCAAACACAGATTCTGGAGACAGCTTGGAAACGTCCATGGTCGAGACACAGCTCGGTCCTGCTCTGCACATTGTTTTCCACGTTGTCGAACTATACTGTATCCTCGACATGCGGTGCAATCGGCATTTTCGCTAAAAGAAAACAAAGGTAAAAAAATACGAATTTCAAAATAGAGCAGCCCTTCAAATATATTCAGCGATGGACACGGTTTGCAGAATTTGGCCACATTGCAACATTTAATTCAACCTCTGTCTGGAACAATTCGGCCTTAATACGAGCATCAAATGAATTGGTCTCGGCCTTTATACATTCAGGGAATTGTTCGGAACTTGCCTCTGTGGTAGTACACAGCCTCAAAAACGAATGTTCAGCCTCAGAAATGAACAACAACGTGATTATGCACAAGGAGGTATTCGGCTTCCGAAAAGATACACTCAGCCTCAAAGGATTTATTTGCTTGGAACAAAGAACTACGCCCCTAAATTTGTCCGCAATCTTCAATATTGACGGCCTTCAATTTCTCGGCTTGGGCATGAATTCAATTTTCAGTGAAGATCACGTCTCAGCTTCCGCCACAGGTGATTTCGAAAGGTTGCTTCAACCAAAGTAGTTAATCTCTATCCATAGCTGGAATATGAAACGTGCATATAGACTGTGTTTGTTTCGTTGGCAGTGCAAGCGATATTGTGTCTTGTTTTGCCTGCTGTGCGGACGGTTTAGCACTTCGAAGGCCGGTAAAGACCGAATTCGGGCGTCAAGATGAAGGTTTCTGTCAAAACCTTGAAGGGTAACCACTTTGATATCGAGGTGCAGCCCACAGATACTGTTTTAAATGTTAAGAAACAAATAGAGCAAACTCAAGGAGCACAAACTTACCTGAGTGAACAGCAGATGCTAATTTATCAGGGCAAGGTGCTGAAGGATGAAACCACTATTGAAGAAAACAAAGTCAGTGAGAATACATTCCTTGTGGTTATGTTGTCTAAGACTAAAGCAACAAAGGTCGGTGCCTCATCAACACAGGCCCAACCATCTGTTTCTACAGCTCCAGCCCAGAACCCTGTAGCACCGGTGCCAGCTACGCAGCAGCTCAACTCCCATCTCAGGCTACTGCAACTACTACGCCTGTCGTTGGCACTGGAACAACGCAGACAGATGCATATGCATATGGACAAGCAGCATCCAAATTAGTTGCAGGAAATAACCTTGAACATGTTATTCAAAGAACGCAGCTGCCAGGATTCTCTATTGGTTAGTGGGTGCAGAGAATGCAGCTAAAATATGGCTGATAGGATTTCAGAATAGAGAATTTAAGTTGCAGAGGGCCAGGACTGCTCACAACAGAGGAATGGCAGCGCTGATAGAGGTAACATCCTCTATTCTAAGAAATGCTCAGAAAAGTATAATCAAGAGGAGAGCATTGGTTTACAAAGGCCACAGAAACAGGTGGCTCACACTTGAGCAGGGCAGGAGATCGCCCGCTCTGATACCATGTTAAACACACATGGGAGCAAGAACAATATGAAAGATAAACATGAGAATACATTTTATTAACAACTGATATACATTTATAGTACATTGTTGTGACCGTTGGGTTTCACATCCCAAGGTCTCTTGGACTGCTTTGTCTATTCAGCTTCCACACTAACCCATTTAGGATTAGGTGTCCAACAAAAATAATCAATATAATTACATCAATTGGCCAAATATACATTATAAAGACGAACCATAGTTACAAAATTCAACAACCCCTTTTAGCACCCCTTTTGCGCAAATTTTTATTCAAAGCTTTTCTTTCCTTGCACGGCTTGGGTTACTATCGATAATGACCAACCATAGTTACAAAATTCAACAAACCCTTTCCCTTAACCTACTTTTAGCACCCCTTTTGCGCAACTTTTCCTTCAAAGCTTTTCTTTCCTTGCACAGCTTGGGTTACTATTGATTTTTGTGTAGCATCATGAGGTATTCAAGCATCTCAAGAGGCCTCCTAAGTCAACCTAGAAAATTTGTAGAAAATAAAATAAAATAAATTTTATTTTTGGGTTTTATGTACACTCAAAAGGGACAAATCAGCCCCACTATGAAAGGGTGTGTCCCTCGGGGAAATGCACCCATTCGACTTGTATATATATAGATGCATGGTTGTTTCTTTATGGTCTTTATTGTTTTTATTGTTTTCATTATAGTAGAGATTTTCTACATATAATTGCTTAATGATATCAGTGGCATAAGAAGAATTAATTCATCATGAGAAGTATTGTTGGAATATGCAAAGTGGCAGCTTATTAATTCAATTTTCCTTAACCTTAATACTTGCTTGTAAACTTAGTTAGTCTTCTTGTGTTCTTTACTTAAATATTTTCATCAAACAAATATCAAGAACAGAAATAGCAACAAAAAGGGACACAGATATTAGGCTCTTAGCTACAGCAAAACCCCTCCAAGGGGAAAACCCGAAATACTCTTCTCTTCTTATAGAATCTACTTCAAATGAGATACAAAGACCCAATCCTTCGACTAAGTCCTCCAAACACTATGTCAGCCCTTCCAACATGTCCTTCCTTGATCCTGCACCAACCACCTTCAAACTGCAACTTTGACCTGCTAACTTCAACACTACAACTTTGAATCTATAATGTCGACCTTGCAGCTGCTACAAAAACCTAATTCAGCGTCCTCCTGAGACCTTCCTAGAGCAAGACTGCTCTTCCCAAAGTCAATGGAGTTAAGATAGAGTATTCTTCCTTCCAGCTACAAGACTGCACATTGTCCTTCTGCAACTCAAACTTGCAATTTCGGCCTCCTTTTGCAACACTGGAAACCATAGAACTTCACACGTGTGGAGAAATGGACCCCAAAAATAGAGAATCTTCTTCCTTCTTGGATTCTTCTTGCCTCCTAGACCTTCGATCTCCTATTCTGGCTCTCCCAGCTACAAATCGAACTTGTTCTTGGGAGATCGAACTTGTTGAGTGAGTGAGTTCTAAATGAGGGCGAACGGCTCCTTTATATAGCCTTCTCAAGGGGTCGAATTCCCTATTTAAGGCCGACTTGTACTATTGGAGTTTCCAAGACTTTCTAGACTCAAAAATAATTCCTTTTCCAATTACATTTGCACGCAAGGGTCTTATAAACATGATGTTGAATCCTTTGACTCGTGACAATAAATTCTAAGACCTAACGAACCCTAGAAGCATGAAGAACATGCTTTTACCTAAAATGCCATCAATAATGAGCATCAAACCCATGCTTTTAAAATAATAACTTTTTCTTTTCTTCTTTTGTTTGTTACATGGGATACATATTGAAATGAGTACAACAACAATTATGAAGATCGAAACTAGTTACATTGTTCAACAATTATTAGATCAGAAGATTGGTTTCTATTATGCATCCTAGAAGGAAATTCAACATGGTATCAGAGCAAGGTTGAGAGAACAACCACAAAAGACAAATTTGTGAAGGACTACATGTGTGGAGAACAAACGCCCCAGAATAAAGTAGCAGCCAAGGAGGAGGATAAGTTATGGTCTATGTTTGAAGGAAGTTATGTTCAAGAAGAGGCCAAGGATTCCGATTGGATTTGTGCCATTGGACGAATCAAGGAAGTTTTTTATGGTTGGTTTGCGCCTTAGTTTAGGCCACAAATCGCGATGTGACCTTCTATTGGAGGACTGAGCTAAGGACAGGGTCGCAATCTATTATGTGTTAGGACGGCAACCCTAAGAGAGGGTCGATGACCTCAAATGGTGTAAACAGGAGAACCATAGTACCTTAGGCCTATGGAAAGGATCGGACAGATTTTAGGAAGAAGGTCGAGGGTCCTTTGTGGGGAGATCACTCGAGCACATCCTTTTACATGACTTACAACAAATCTCTTGTGAAGAATGAGATTTACAGTGAATATTGGCGTGGTTCTAGTTCAAATATCACATATGTAGCTGAGGAATTTTTGTTGAAGCTGATACAGTTTTTTACTCTGGTCATGATCGTTTGAAGCATTTGATGTCATTGTTCTGTTGATATGGATCATACACAACATGGTTGGTTTATGAAACATGGTTGGTCTTTGCTTAAATGCTTGACCAAATTCAATCTTTGACGAGTCGAGCCTGACCTTGGCACAAGTTACGGTTAAATAGACTTTACTTGGCATAAGTAAAGTTCAACTTTGGCAGAGGTTTGGTCCTGTCCATATTTTGGAGAAGTTTGGCAAAGACAGCATAGGTCCAAGCCGAAATCATGAACGAAATACATAGCTTGTTAAAATAATTAGGAGATTGGTACCTTTATTGTATAACAATTGCAATCGGAGGAAAACTTGTTGGCATGCATTGCTTTGACTTAATGATTAACATATTGTAATCCTATTATTGGTTATTAAAATATGTAGACTGTAAAACTGAGTTTGGATGTCGTTTGGTCAATATATGTTTAACCCACAACAAGTCAGCAAAGGCACAATGTATATTTTGATCGTGTGATTTACGTTACTGAATGTGATTTGATTATTAAAACAAGAACGTGGGAACAAAAAGAAGAAAAATCTTCATGCTCTGAGCTTGTATCTTACGGGCTTCACTCTGTTATCGTGCATCTAGTGGATGGCTGGGGGAATTGATTCGCGAGCTCGTCCAATTCTATTGCAGGAGAGACTAGATCTGAACGCTAGCATTGGAAGGGATTTTGGCAGTTTCTAGAGCTAGAGGAGTGTAATGGCTTTGATAGATGAACAATTGTAGCTATTATGATAGATTAACTAAAAATGAGGATATTCATTTGCAACTAAACACTATTTGAAAGCTTTCAACAATTGCACGTGCTCTTAGGGAAGAGAGAACCCAAAAGGAATTAATCCCATTCTTGAGTGAGAACTATGATGATGATGAGGTGTTAATGGCAAAATAATTGGGGTTTTTTCCTTATGTTAGCGGAGTTGATTATGTGCATGTTTTTTTGCTTCCTTTAGAAACTCTTTGTACTGTAAAAGAAACATATGTGAGAGATAAAGTTGTGGATTCACTATGCCAAATTGGATCCCAAATTAAGAAAAAAAAGTGACCTATTGGATTGTTTAACTCCACTTGTGAAGAGGCTTGCTACAGGTGAATGGTTAACATGTGCTTCTGCATGCGCACTCTTCCTTATTGTCTACCCAAGTGCACCAAAATTTTTGAAAGCACAATTGTGTTCCATATATCATCAACTTTAACTAGATGATACGCCAATGGTTAGAAGATCTATTGCATTGAATTTGGAAAAATTTGCTACAATAGTTGAGCCACAACACCTCAGGACAGACATCATCACATGTTTTCAACATCTCATTCGTAATGATCAAGGCTCAGTGAGGTTGTTAGTTGTTGAAGGTTGTGTAGGCCTTGGAAAATTGTTGTAACCACAAGATAGTGGGACATATTCTTCTTGTCATTATTGCTTTCTCTCAGGAGTTTGTGGGCTAAAGGGATAAGCTTAAACCTAGGAAGTTGATTAACGAGTCTGCCAAGTGGGCAGCGAGTTGATAGTGATCAAAAGGAGCTGATCTTTGTGGGAGAATTGGAGGTAAAGGACATCCTGATACAAGAGTTGAAGGTCCTAGGGTTTGTGGGATGAAACCCTAGAGCAAGCCTTGGAGTGTTGAATGTAAGTGGAAAATCCAAGGGTTGAAAAAACCCCCACACCCCCCCACACGTATCAACCACATTTCAGTATCAACACTCTAAAACTTGACTGAAACATATTTCAGTTGTGTGAAATGCATTTCACATGTCAAAAATGTGTTTCATACAAACGGAAACAAGTTTTAATGTCTTAGAGACGTGACTCTTCAACACTAATTATTAGTTAATTATTCATTATTTATAATTGTTATATATAATATATATAGTATACATAAAGGTTTATAGAAGGGAATAAGCCCCTATTTGCACTCTTTAACAAACTCGTCGTGAACCCCCCCCCCCCCCACCCCCCCCACACGTATCAACCATATTTCAGTATCAAAACTGAAACTTGACTGAAACATATTTCAGTTGTGTGAAATGCATTTCACATGTCAAAAATGCATTTCACATGTCAAAAATGTGTTTCATACAAAGGGAAACAAGTTTTAATGTTTGTATAATGTGTTTCCAAATTATTTTCATATGCTTCTCACTTGATTTAATTGTTAAGACCACATTTTTTGTTTTATTAATTATGAATTGATAATACTTCTAGAAACCTCTAAAACAAAATTTCTTCTTTACAAAGGGTTTCACACTCTGTTTGCACCAAAACGTTGTTAATTTATGGTATTGTTAAATTCTTAAAGTAAGAGAAATGTCACTTTTACATAATTTTTTAACATTACCATTAATTGGTTCAAGATGTTTGATAGTGTTTCCGACCTCATTGATCTTCATATGGAGAAAGTAGAATTTCATATCCTATTCAAAATTCAGCAAACTTAACATCTTTCGAAATTTCAGGATTATTTTCATCAAATTCTATCATGTTACATTATAGGTATAGAATTGGTAGTTAATCAAGAGCACCAAGCCCTTTATGTACCTCGATGTTAGTGATATTTCTTGTTGGACTCCTTTGTCGTGGCCTTATCAAAAATGTACCCTTCGCTCAAACAAAAATCATTGATTAGTCATGCTAGACTTTTCATAGCATATTTTAAAGCTTGGATAGGTAGTTTCATCAAAATTAGGTAGTGTTGACTGATGTCACAAAAAGGATCGAGGTAGAGGCAAAGGGTGATACTAATGAAGAGTATCCCAATATAACTTACATAAGATATGGTGGAACATTACTTGTCATTTATGTTTTTCATTTAAATGTTCTTGCTCATTTATTCATAGTTTCTTCCCAAGTTTCAATATAATTTGCTATATATACATACATATATATAAAGTTTCCTTGTTTCCAAATTTTTGGGGGGGTCATGTTTCCAGTGCATTTCTATTTCAAAAACATGTACCCATTTCCTTGTATCATACAACTTAGATTTTGTTCCAACAATTCTAGTTTGGTTCCAATAACAATGGATTGGACACCATTTGATGAGGAGATGTGACTTTTGCAGGTGGATCCACTTTTTGTGAGAGACGCATTCTAGAAGATGACATCACCATTGGACGGATTTTAGCTCACATGTGGGGGTTAAAAGAGGTTTATGTTAATGTTTTATCCTTGAGTTAGTTGTTTTGGGAGTCAACTTGTGATCTATCCAGCTTGTAATCATGATTAATTATTATTTTAGGGCTTTTCTTATAATTTTAAAGAACATCAACTTGGTTGCCCTCATATAAATAGAGCGAAGTCAATTTCTCTGTTATGGAGCACTAGTTAAGCAAAATTGCCTAGTGGAGGATATTTTATTGGTGGTTCTTTTGATGATATGTGGTAATTTATTGTAAGTATCTTCTTCCATCTTGTACTTGTTGAAGAATAGGGGTTTAATGAAATTTTCACCAAACTGTTGTTGAAGTTTTTGTGGCTATAGCATCTCTTCTTGAACAAGATTTTCATCAAGTTTCTTTTGAGGAAACTAAGTGTAGCTTCCTCCCTTTTAATCTCCAAAGAAGATACAAGGAAACTAGGATTTAAGGAATTAAGAAATACAAGTCTATCTTTCTCTCTCTTAGCTTAAAATCACTTCCATGAGACCTCTTCCATAGATTTATAGCCCTAGCCTCCATTTGCCCTTGATTGAAAAAGGCACTAGTTTAGTCTCTTGTATCAATCCAATAAAGTAACAAAAATAAAACCCTAACTTTTTCTTTTTGTGTTTTAGGGTAAATTAGAGTTAGGTTACAGCAAAATCT
Source organism: Pinus taeda (assembly GCA_000404065.3). NCBI lineage: Eukaryota > Viridiplantae > Streptophyta > Pinopsida > Pinales > Pinaceae > Pinus > Pinus taeda. Next base: position 87,473 of record APFE030907750.1, on the reverse strand, counting down.
GCATTTTACACCATTATTTACCTGGACCTTATTTTCCTAGGGTTAGGCTTTGCATACATTCTTTTGGAAAAGTAAAAATATTATTTTATGTGTTTTTCAGCCATTAATTAAGGCTGACGTCTAGGGTTTCTATTGTTGTTGTATGTCTTCTCAGCCATTGGAAATTGTTGTAGTCTATTCTCTTGTTTACTCATTTAATAGCCCTAATTTTGCACTTGTGTATCATAGATTTTGGATTTTGGGACTGTTTTATTGTTGCTGTTATAAATGTTTGCATGTTGTAAATATGTTGATTAAAACAATAGTTTATAACAGCAAAGTGTATTTTATTGATTGCATGTGTTTCGTACTTATTTGAGCCTATTTTGATCTGACTAAGCCCTCTAGATTTAGCCCTCTCTCACACCACAAATGACACTCGCATTTACAGTTGATAAATTAGGCTTTTCATTGGACATGCTATGGTACTTTGCTTTAGATTGTTTACTCCACTTGTTTTGCCATGTTCATGTGCGTCGGTTTGCTACTTAGACATGGTGTTATAACTTTTGAGCTAGCGATGAACGTGGTAAACATTAAAGTGAGATCTAATAACACTTCATAACATTGATGATTTTTAAATCTCTCGTCATACCATGAGAGATATAATTATCCTTTAAAAGTGTTGTCAAGTTTTGAGTCAAACTGTACTACTACAAATCTGGATGAGGTAGCATGTTTCTCATCCTAATGAAACTTAACACTTCCATTTTCCCCTTTACACTTCCATTCCATTCATGTTACTTCCACTAATGTTCGACTTGTCAATTGTCACTTAACAAGGTCTAGCTAAGAAATCCAATATCAAATGAAGCCATACAGGCTAGAGGTGAAGAGCAAATAAAACAATTAAAAGCCAAAAATGATAAAGCTTGAGCTATACCACCTCATTATGAAGCCAATGACCCTAGTTCCAAGTTTGCCTATGAATATCTAAAGAAAACCGAACTTAACAATCAAATAAAGAAAAAATACAATGAAACATGTAGTAAGAAGCAATGTCGAGGAAATGGCAACTCAAAACCAAATATCCCTCTTAAAGACTAATGTTTGAAGACTCCTAGCTCTTAAAAGCTAGTTAAACAAGAGTAAAGACCTATACATGATCTTACATGACTTTGAGGGTCAACACATGAAGTTTCCCTTCCCCTTCCATAATTTATCTAGCATACCACATGAAGCTTCCCTTCGCCTTCCATAAATTATCCATCATATCACCTACGCATAGCTTGGTGACTTAGGAAATACTTCTTGTGTTGACCCTCAAAGTCAACACATAAAAATTAAGGTTGACCTCCCATAGTAAAACTTAAGTAAATTTTAAATATTAACTTGTTTTATGTTGTTGCTAAAGGGAATCACTACGAGTGCATCACCTAATGACTTGTAAATGGGTAAGACCCCCCACTATTTGTATATATATTGCATTGGGAGTTGTGTACACACACTTGGGATTGCAGTTGTGCCTTGGGATATATGTACTAGTCTTGGGATCTCTAATACTACAATGGGATCCATGATATCGCTTTGGGATCTATGTATATATATATAGTCTACCCATCTAGTGTAAGACAAGTGTCATATTTCTTGGGTCCTTGTACTTTATTGAAATACATGTCACTGCTTTGGGATTCATGATAGTGCACTAGATGATGACAGGGACCCCACATCATCATCTTTTGTCACATGGACCATTCCTACAAAGGGCCCTTTCTTTGTTGGACCATGTTAAAATTGGCAACTAGGGTCAAGTTCCACTTTGAACATCCCCTTTGGGGAAGATAATTGCACCATTAAATTCCTCTTTTCAAGAGGACCAAAATTGATCTAAAGATCATCAAATTTGGATAAGTAAAAAGGGGTTTTTGAATTTATTCTCACACAAATATTATCAAGGTCGGCCTCATCCATATGTCGGCTCAACAAACCCAATAGTCACGTCTCTTCAACTCCCCATCAACTAGTATATATTGAGGTGCCCACTGTTGAGAAATCTAAAGGCTTGACATTTTAATGATTTCTCTTCTTCTTTGATAACTGCTTGTGAAGTATTTTTATATTTTCTTTATCAAACAAGAATTTTCATATATATTTGTGAGTTAACTCCATCAACCGGCTATCATGCATGATAAACAAAAGAACAGTGACACAAGATATAGTCAGCATCCAAGGCAAAAACCTCTCCAAACATGAGAGGAAAAACCCACGGTAATTGTTCTTATAGAATCTTCTCTTGACAAAATTTCCAAGATCAATACAAGGACCCTTTGGCCAATTTGACTCCAAGATCAAGGCTAGAATCTTCTCTTACTGTTGTCCTCTTGATTTGCTGCAACATGGATCATATCTAGAACTTGTGGATCAGCTTCCTTCTCCCTTCCTCCTTTCTTTACATTCCACTTGCCCAACTGTTATCATCAACACTGGACTTCAAACAAGATGATCTGCTTCATGGATATGCACTGATCAATAACCCTTACAATAGATCTGAAGATGACTCTATCTTTCCACGTGTGAGAGAATTGCTTGGTCTAGTAGCCTCTTCCTTGCTTCGCTAGGGTAGTAGATTCCTTCTAGGCGCACAACCGAATCCTTTAGGCCTCAAATCAACTCTAATCATGAAGATGTCATGAGACTGTAACACAGCCCTAATGAAGACATGTACCTTCGCATGTGTGGGAGGTTTAGGGCTCTTCTAGCCCTCCTAAACATTCGCTCCACTAGTCAATCTTCTTCGCACAGATCTGCCTTTAGAATAGACCGAAAATCGAATATTATTCTTGACAATGAGGAGAGACAGAATGATGCCCTAACCTCGCACGTAAGGAAGAGCTTCCTGCGGTTATGAATGACAAAACAGACTTCTCTACGACTCCTTTATCGTCTCCTTTACCTCGCACCCTTGGACAGACTTCTTCGCATGGATTGAGACTGAATTAATCTTGTGATTGTGTCCTAATGAGAGATGAGAGACCCATATTTATAGTCTCCTTAATGCTGCTCATTAGGCTGATATAACATGAGATTAGGCCGACTTACATAATGATATCTAGCTGACATGATTGGATATATATAAATATATTTAGGCCGAAAATATATTGCTTCTTTTATCTTTGCTTGGAGGATTCATTCACTAGCCATTTAATCTTGAACTTGGAGGAGTTTTTCCACGTGATTCTACGCTTGATCTTGGAGTCATACATTATACATTTTCAAGTGTAAACCTTTACATCAATGACACAAACCTATCACCTAGCCTAGAGCTCATAATGAGAGCTAAAACAAATACATTTTGAGCATGAAACCCATGACTCAAATTCACAAAAAAATTGCTAGATACAAATTACATCATTTACATTAGCATGTGTCATTATGAAGACTGAACCTAGTTACACTTTCTTCAACACTCCCACTTAACTAGGGAGGTATTCATACATACATGATCATTACAATTTTTCAAGTTCACAGAAGAATTCTCATAAGAAGATCAGATTTGCAGTCCATCTGTTATAGCATCATTTCAACCAACATTGTTTTCACATAGCAAGGCCTTGACTAATAGCTCTATCTCTCACTTAGATCAGAGCACAATGTTGGAGAGACCAATGACTGATAGACATGCATCATCATTGTCTCTCTTAGAATCATACCCAACAGGGTGTTCTCCGAGTATGCCCTGCTAGGACTATTCTCATCTTGGCTTCCCAACCCTCAAGAATATCGGTCCACTTCCCCACTCTTATCTTGGATGCCCTACCACATCCTCAAAGAGTGTCAGATGCCAGATGATTACACAATCCTCCATTCTTTCTTCCAAACTGAAGACAAGAACGTCGTGTCTTACTCTCCCTCTCAACCAGGGATGAGTTCCAAGTTTCTCTTTACTCAAAAACTTACCCATGTTCCTTTACTCATAGGAACCTTCCAGAGCTCCCTCTTAAATGGGAACTCTATCATAAGTACTTTATAGGGTCTTCTAGTTGACTGATGATCCAACACCTCGATGTCATCAATTTCTTCATGTGTAGGGTTCAGCCATCCATCACTTTCCTTCATCATGTCATTCCTTCTTTCTTGGAAAGTATCCTCCTTGGATTTTCATTTGGGGCTTCCTTCATAGGGCCATCTAGCTTCACCTTTCTTTCAGCGGTGATTGCTCTAGATCACGAGGTACATAGTTGTGACAACCTTCACAACTCTTCTTAACAAGGCCTTGCACACATACCTAGACTTATCTAAAAAGTCAGAAACCAAAAACAAATCACATATTACCTTTTTGGTGATGGCCTTTTTCCAAAGACATCTCCTTGTAGGTATCAACATCCTACATACATATTGACACATCTCTCAAAGATATTTGTTGTCAAGGGTCTTCATCTTTTCAGACTTGGATTAGAGTCTCCATATCTTTCTAGGGGATTTCCTTGTCAAATCTTCTTGGTTATCTGGATGTTGACTGCCTTCTTCATGGTTGCTTATTTCACGATCTCTACCATCCTCACACCCTTCATTCCTAGGGGCTTCCAATCAGAGTTCCTTAATTGTAGTCAACTACCTCATACTCCATGTGAGGACATATTATGTTGATTTCATCTTTAAACCTTTCAGAGGAGGAGATCCCTTTTTCTCTAGATCATGCTTGATCCAGTCTACCTGCAACCATGTGACATGATATTATAATATTAAACAAAAGTATACATACCTCATTTGTCTTGAATCATACTATGATTCTTATAGCGGACTTCTTGGGAGATCTTTGACCTGCAAAGGAGTCGACTGGATCCTCACAGGTTCTCTTGGTACCATTATTCTCACCTAGATTCTTTATAGGGGAATTTTTCATGTAGAAATTCTTCAAAGATTCGGAGAACCAAGATGTTCTCATCTTAGAATTTCCTACACATAACAATTTCATTTCTACCTAGAATCCTTACATAAAGAAAATACAATATACATTAATCATAACTATTAACAATAGTTCCAGAGGATACAACATATCCTCATTCATTAAATGTTCATCAATTGGTCATCCATGGATGTTACCGAATCCATAATCAGTTCATTCTTTAAAAGAGTTATTTAAAGAACACATAAGAATGCTCATGAATCACGACATGCTATGCTAACTAAGACCTATGAAAGAAAACAGGAAGTGATCTTTTAATCATAATAAAGATCTTGATGTTGCTCCTTCGGCTTCTTTTCATTGTCTTGAATTTCCTGAGCGACATGAGCTGCTTCATGTTTCCTCTTGCCATTCTTCTTTCGCTTGGGACAATCTCTTCGGTAGTGTCCATATCTGTGACATTCAAAGCATTGAATCTTTGACATGTCTTTCTTGGGATGTTGTTGGTGACTAGATCTCTCTGAACTTCCCTTTTCTGTTAAACCTGGCAGCAAATGCTTGCTCTTTGGATCCAACTGCAATATCTTTGCTGGCCTTTAATTAGGCTTCTTCCACTTTGCATACTGCCCATCGATCATTGAGCGAGGATGCCTCCTTCTTAGCCCATATGCTGGCTGTAAAGTTTCCCCATTCCTCAAGTAGTGCATTCAGCACTATCGTAGTCATCTCTTGGTCATACATGATTTCTCCTCATTCGTGCAACAGATCTCTTATTTCAAAGACCCTCATGAAATATGAAGCTATACCATCTTCTTTATTGATCTTCATCTTGTATAACTCATTCCTTATAAAGATTCCTTCTCCAACAATACTAATGGAGAATAAATCTATCAATTTGTCATAGATTTCCTTGGTTGTTTCAAGCTTGGCAACATAAGGAATTAGAGAGTCCTTGATAGATTCTATGAGAATCTTTTGAGCTCTCACTTCATTCTTGTTATGCTTATCCAATTCTTGACTATCAAAAGGAGCAGCAATTTTCTTTTGTACATAGTCAATAACTTCTTGTTCTTTCAAATTGAGGTCAGTTCTCTTCTTCCAAGCAAGGAAGTTGGCAACTCCAACTAACTTATTGCTTTCCTTGCAAGAAGACATCCTTTTCAAAAATTAGTCTTGCTCAAATGAATAAGATACTTACATGATGTGATGATTCTTGAAGCTTGATTTTAGATGGCTGCCTTGAATGAGCTTGAGGAAGCTTGACTGTCCTTGAATGTTAGTGAACCTGAGATCTGCCTGACCTATCCTTGAGGATCTGCTCTTCAACTGAATTGAGATGTAGATCTGCCCAAATGATAGATCTTTGATAGACCTTGGAGTTTCAGAATGTGGATCTGAATCTACCTTTCCCTTCAACTTCAACTGCCTCTTCTTTAATGTTCTTTATCAGCATTTCCTTGATGTGCTACCATCTGTCTGATACCATATTGAGAAATCTAAAGGCTTGATATGTTAATGATTTCTCTTCTGCTTTGATAACTGCTTGTGAAGTATTTTTATCTTTTCTTTATCAAACAAGAATTTTCATATATGTTTGTGAGTTAACTTCATCAACCAGCTATCATGCATGATAAACAAAAGAACAGTGACACAAGATATAGGCAGCAACCAAGGCAAAAACCTCTCCAAACCTGAGAGGAAAAACCCACTGTATTTCTTCTTATAGAAGCTTCTCTTGACAAAATTCCAAGATCAATACAAGGACCCTTTGACCAATTTGACTCCAAGATCAAGGCTAGAATCTTCTCTTACTGTTGTCCTCTGATTTGCTGCAACATGGATCAGATCTGGAACTTGTGGATCAGCTTCCTTCTCCCTTCCTCCTTTCTTCACACTCCACTTGCCCAAAGTAGAACACTTGCCCAACTGTTATCATCAACGCTAGACTTGAAACGAGGTGATCTGCTTCATGGATATGGACTGATCAATAACCCTTACAGCAGATCTGAAGATGACTCTATCTTTCCACGTGTGAGAGAGCTGCTTGGTCTAGTAGCCTCTTCCTTGCTTCACTAGGCTAGTAGCTTCCTTCTAGGCACACAATCGAATCCTTTAGGCCTCAAATCAACTCTAATCATGAAGATGTCATGAGACTGTAACACAGCCCTAGTGAAGACTTGTACCTTCACACGTGTGGGAGGTTTAGGGCTCTTCTAGCCCTCCTAAGCCTTCGCTCCAATACTCAATCTTCTTCGCACAGATCTGCCTTTAGAATAGACCCAAAACTGAATATTTTTCTTGACAATGAGGGCAGATAGAATGATGCCCTAACCTCGCACGGGTGGTGGAAGAGCTTCTTGCGGTTATGAATGACATAATAGACTTCTCTACGGTTCCTTGATCTTCTCCTTTACCTCGCACCCTTGGACAGACTTCTTTGCATGGATTGAGACCGAATTGATCTTGTGATTGTGTCCTAATGAGAGATGAGAGACCCATATTTATAGTCTCCTTAACGCCAATGTTTTTAAAACCGGAACCGGTGATCGGACCGGTCCACCTAATGAACCGGTTTACCGACCGGAACCGGTCTAACCGGGACTGGTTTGGTCTAAACGAACCGGTTTTAAAAAATACATTAAATAATTAATTTTTATTGAAACAAAACTATTTTTAAGATGTAAAACCATGATTCCAAGCCAATAGAGACAAAATATGCAAAGTTTGCTCATTTATATACCATGTAAAGGTGAATATATCAAAATGACACCAACTACAATACATATCATCGATAAAAGAGCAAAATACATAAGAAATGAGGCTCTAAATGGCCAATAAAGTCCAAAAACAATGTTGCAAGCTGCAAGCTATGAGGCCATTGGCCTACTACAAGTCTACAGTGTACAAATGATCAATGATCAAGTTCATCACCACTACTAGACATAGGATCATCATCAAGAGCTACATAGACATCATCTGGTTCAGAGTCTGAGGATGCCTCAGCCTGATCTGCAACCTCAGTATCAATGCCACCAATGACAATAGAAGTGGACCTAATGGAAGCACGAGTTTGTCGACCTGCATGACTAGTGCCTTCCATTGGTTCTTTGCCTTTCCTTGATGCCGCTACTGATCCTAGTTTTGATGCCACCACATAATCTGCGTCATCCCCTGCTAAAACCATGTCGATATCAAAATCAGCCTCAAACACAGGTTCTTCAGTCTCCTCCACCCATTCTAATGTTGGATCAACATCGTCCAACACAATGGGATCTAGATCAGGAGTTTTGCTCGTCATTTGGAGCTTCGATTGCATTTATTGTACCCCCAAACCATGAAACCCTGAAAACCATTAAGTCTGCTAAATTTTGAGTGAAATCTAAAATTCTAGTTTCCCCATATGAAATCCAATGAGGTCGAAACCACTCTCAAACATCCTGAGTCATTTCATGGTAATGTTAAAAATTTAAGTAAAAGGATGAAAATGAAAATGAAAGGAAATGTCACTTTTACTTTGAGAATTTAACATTACCATTAATTGCCAACATTGTTAGGGTTAAAACACCCTTAGTTTCCCCCCCAAACCCCTGAAACACAGTCAAAAATATGCTTTTTTTAACTTTATGGTGGGCGTGCCTAAAACCGGACGGTTTAGGACAAAACCGGCCGGTTTTCACCGGTTAGGGCTGGAAATGGGCGAAAGGGCAGGTCTGACCGGGTTTTTTGGCCGGTTCTGACCGGCGGCCTTGCTAACCGGCCGGTCAGACCGATAACCGGTTTTTGTGAACGGTTTTTAAAACACTGCTTAACGCTGCTCATTAGGCCGACATAACTTGAGATTAGGCCGACTTACATAATGATATCTAGCCGAAATGAATGGATATATATAAATATATTTAGGCTGAACATATATTGCTTCTTTTATCTTCGCTTGGAGGAGTCTTTCATTGGCCATTTGATCTTGACCTTGGAGGAGTTTTTCCGCGTAATTTTGCCCTTGATCTTGGAGTCATACATTACACATTTTCAAGTGTAACCCTTTACATCGATGACACAAACCTATCACCTAGCCTAGAGCTCATAATGAGAGCTACTAAAACAAATACATTTTGAGCATGAAACCCATGACTCAAATTCACAAAAAAATTGCTAGATACAAATTACATCATTTACATTGCCATGTGTCATTATGAAGACCAAACTTAGTTACACTTTCTTCAACACCTACAACCTCATTTCTTACATTCATCATCAAGAATTGCTCCGCAATTTGGACATTGAGTTTGAGGCAGCCTGAGGCAAGGAAGTCAAGGTTCTTGAGGAACAATTTTTGGGTGCAAATTTGTTGTGAGAAAGAGCCTCAGTCCTAGGGCAGCTTGAGCGAAGGATAGTTGGATTGTTTGTGGTCGCTTCTCCTGTGATCTAGTGCGGCTTCTGTTGATTTGGGGTAGCATCGGATGTGCTCTAGCCACGAAAATTGGTGGAGAGGCTAAAGCACATGAGATCTCCAATACCTAGATATGGTTTGGGCAGATTCTAAACAGTTTGGGAGATATTAAAATAATAAATATTTTTAATTAAATCCCTAAAGTCTAAACTTAGGGAAAATAAAATATTAATGTGAATTAATACAACACTGCGTTAGAAGGGTGCAAAAGTCACGGATCAAGCCAGAGTTAATTTTAGCCATTGATTAGGGACTTAATCTCAGTAATTGAATTGTCAACGAGAAAAGTATAAGAGGAAGGTTGAGGTTCACTTAGAGAACACACAGAATTGATCAAGATTTCAGTTTTCTTGGGCAGGTTTTGCTGAGGAAGTCAAAAGAGTGATTAGAGTTGCAGCTGAGGGGCAGTGAATACAGAAGTAGTGAGGCAGAGATAGTACTAGGAGGATTAGCACAGAAGCCAGGAGAAAGGGACGCAGAGCCAGCCAGAGGTTCACGTAGAGCCAACAAGGGCTCACGCAGAGCCAGCAAGAGCTACGCAGTGCCTCAGAGAGCCAGCATGGGTGACGCAAAGGCTCTAAGGGCTGACGCAATGCCTCTAGAGGTTGACGTAGGGAGATCTAGGTTCCAAGGGCCACATTTCGTCCTGAACTCTGTAGGAGGGTGTTCTATCCACCATCAATTCATAGCTCTTACAAGCACGCTCGTCATGTCCCACCAATCTACAAAAGTTGCAGAACAACTATTGCGGAGCTTGCATATACTTTTGTAACCAGTGGTAGTTATCTGTGGCATGCTTTCTAGCTACTTGACAAATAGCGCACCACAAAGCAAGCGCCGCACTACGTCCTGCTTGAGCTTTCGGCCTTAGAGGCACTGGTCCTCCTCCTGCAAGGTAATTTGTAAAGACTGGGCAGTGGTCTTTGTCATGGCCCTAACATTGCATTTCACGCACCATACCATTTCACGCACCTGCTTTAACCTTTGCATCTCAAGGCACAGATTCTTCAACTACGCGTGGATCTGCTAAACTCCTAGATTAGGATCTTGCATCAGGGTCTCATGTAATCTCATGGCAATCTCCAGGGCCTCTGCTTGAGTTGTTATCTTCTGTTGCTACAACGCACTCCTTAGGTGTGGTAGTAGCGAAGCTACAAACCACTCGCAATGTTGATTATCCGTCAAATTCATGTTGGCTTCGTGAATCATACATTTCAGCCTCTGATCTAGTTCCCAAGGCCTCTCGTCTGGTAGCATCGTAATTTCTTTGAATCCAATGGTCGACTGCGCTTCAAATTTAGGCCTGCTAAATTCCCTATTCAGTGATGCTTCGATGTTCACTACTCTCGCATTCGGGTTATCATTGGAGTACTTAATATACCAGGTCAGCGCGGGATCCTACAGGGCGCTAACCAATGTTGCTTTCTTTATATGGTCATCTGTAACACCTTGAGCTTCCCGTATAGCCTTCACTACGAACCAGAATTGGTCCGGATCCTCATTTCCCAAGCCCTTCAACAAAGGCAACTTCATTGTGTTCGCCATCCTGAATCGCAGTGATGGTGGGGTGGTACGGGTGAAGATGGAGGAGATGACGATGAAACCGGTGGTGGTGTGGGCGGGGGTGGTATTCGCAGAATTCATTGTCTTATCAAATGAATAGCACTTCGCAGAGAGACTTGCGCGAGCTCTTCCTCATCCCCTCATGGAGATGAAATCAAGGGGCTATTTTTTGGACCCTTATTTCCTTCGTTCTTGTAAACCTTTCCACTTCGCATAGCCCCAAACATCAAGGTAACCGCATAACCCACTTTTCGCACAACAACATTTTAATCCAAGTATTCAAAGACTTTACGTACTTACCTCACGGTCCTTTGAGAAAGCGTCACTCTACCTCGTTGTAGCTAACTGAGGTGTCAACTGCGAACATAGTAACAAATCCTCCTATAATACAATCGAGCCAATGATCAACGACGCGCGCGATCTTATCCTGCGACGCTTCCAACCTTCGCATTAGCTTCGGGGTCCACACAATAGGACCGTCAAGTTTCCACCTCCCTTGGCTATTTGCTAGCTTCGTGATCCACTCGTACAGCTCAACAGGGAAGGACACGAAAAAGATTTCATGGATCTCTATATACAGGTAACTGTTTAACCATTATTCTTTTAACAGTCACAGGTTTCTATTTTCTTGTGCCGCGAACTCATGAATCCTTCTGTCCAACTAGCCTTTGATTTCTTTCTTAGTTGGATTCCAATGATACGACATCACACATCTCTTATGCAAGTTCTGGTCCCAGCAACAGAACCATTTGTTGGCTTGAGGGGGCCCGACCCAGGTTCAGCGTTAGTTAGCCAAACAAATCCCTACACTACTGGCCCTTTTGGCATCAGCCAACGGAGCACGGATTGAAGTCTCACCCGAAGCAGAATGGGGGAATGCTGGAACCAAGTTTTCGCACCCTTGAGATGTGTGTGATGTCAGTTTATTCTAACTGTACCTGCCTCCGCGCAGGTCGCTTCGCGTTCTATTCCACCCTTTAGTACCTTCACGATCTTTAACAATCGGCTTTCGCGTAGTCCTAACTAGGGGTTGAAGTCCTTTCACGCTGCTAGGGCAGCGAACTGCGATATCTCCCAAAGTAGACAAAATATCTTACTTATCTTATTAACAGATCTTAGTTAGCTTCGCGAAAACAAATGTTCTTACTGGTGTTTACTTAACCAATACAATTATACACATTCGCGCATCATATAAGCGTTAGAATTGAAATTCATACCCAATATAACAGATGCATAAACACGAAATAATTACGCAAAAATGATAGACAACTTCTCTTTATTAATACTTCCAGACGATTACAATCTCGACTCGCCCTGCGCACTCAGTTACAGGGGTCCGCGCACTCAGCTGCGGACTACTAGGCCTGTACACACTTAGTTCTAGAGCCTCTACCTACGCTACGACCCAAAACTTAGACTTACACTTCAAAGCTATCTCGCATACATCTTCATTACTTCGACATTGTGTCTAACTACTTAGAGCTTAGCTCTATTTATACAATTTCATGGTCCGTGGACCATGTGTAGATCTTCTACAGCCGACATTACATTATCAAAATAAGGGCGAACAACCCTATGACTCTTTAACAACTACGCGACCACAAAATGTGGAGTCTTTACATTGCAGTTACAACATTGAACCAAAATCTGGGCTCTAAGCCCCAAAACTGCCCTTGGGGGATCCCGCACCCAACAACGTTGGGCCAAAAAGGGCTGACGTAGTCCCTAGAGGCTAATGTTGGGGTTTTTGTGGGGCAGATTGGAGCTGGGAGCTGTCGGAGTGTTTATCCGGGGTTTCAGCCAAAACATCTGTCTCCGACTGAGAGGTACTACTGTCGAGATTATTCTCTGTTGGGTGAGTCGGTTTTGGCACCTAGATTGTACTATGAAACTACTTAATAATTAAAACCCTTAGATAGTTGCACCAGTTTTCCCGCATTGGGTTTTTTTGGGGTCATTGGTCCAAAAACAACGGTGTCACTTGTGTGCTCATTTTGTTTCCTTCAGTTGATGATCTGTAATGTGTTGAGCATGTACTTGTATTTATTTTCAATATTTACATAGTAAACAACTTGTTAATTAATCAGAACAAGTATGCAGAAATAAATCAGAAAAGTACATGAAGGGCTTCTAACAGTTAGACTTAGAAATTCGAACAACTTCTCTATCGGATCAGGCAACCAGAATAAAGGTGAGTTTGAGGTCTAATATTTCATATTCTTATACTCTGGTTTGGGTCGCAGGAAATTCTATTACAACAGCTGATTGAAAGCTCTTCTAGAGAGGTCAAATGACCTAACTTGAGTCCTCTACTTCAACCACAATCAAGGAAAGCGGGCCCAAGCATAATCATAGGATGTTACCCTTGTGTGAGTGTAGATTCATGTCATTGTTATTTCATATCTACTGAAGGGTACCTTCTCAAGAAGCCTCAAGCCCTTGTTCATTATTGAATCCTTGGAGGAGGTCACCTATAGGAGCATCTCATTTGGAGAAGGTTGCTCAGTAACCTCTTGGAACCTTAATCAGGGTGTAAGCTACATCAACCAGATTGTTGCCCTTTGCAAAACAGTGATTTGACAAGCCTATTTTGACTTATGTTATTGTACTCTCTCTCTCTACTGGACATTTGATATAATAATTAGAAGATTTGATCAAAGGGTTTTTCCCGTCTTGGGGTTTTTCCCTGGCATCCACCAAATATGGTGTTCTCTTGTCTTGGCTTGTCTTCTGCATTTAGATATGACGTTCTTTCATCAGTTACTGTCATGGTTAATGTGATTACTTATGGATTAAGAAAATTTTAATGGGCTAATGAAGTATCTGATCTAAGAAAAGAACATGTTAAATAAAAATTAACAGACCATTATTCCCACAGGTGGTTTATTGTGTTGCATTGACCAAACATGTGAGGTTGTTGAGGTTGTTTGAGGTGGTTACAGGTTGTTATGACTTGATTATGACCCATGCCTAAATATGGGAGGATCATCTCAAGGCCCTATTAGGTGCTTCCAACTCTATGTGGAGGAACAGTTACTAGGCCGACTGGTCAGTTAGTAAGTGCAAGTGATCAATGACATGATATGGGCTTATTTCACGTAGGATGCCATCGTATATACCAATTATGAAATTCCATCATCCTTGAACATTATGATGTGAAGAGGGAGCAATCATGTGAAGAGGGAGCAATCATGGGAGCTGAATAACCCCTTTTCTTAACCTATTTTTACCACCCCTCACCTTTTTTTTCATTGATTTTCTTTTTCATTTGCATTTTCAACTCGGGTTACAAGCTTTAATTAATTTACCATTAACCCCTTACAAATGAAGTGTTTCATTGCTCATCGAGGGGGATAATCAAAATTTATTTTATTTAAATTTTAGATAGCTCATGCATTAGCCAAGAGCGGAATGAAGACTAATGAGGAGGGTAGAGCTCAAGTTAGGATTTTGTCCGCACACTTTTCATCTATCCCTGCAATCTTTTGCATTCTAACATTTATGATACGTGTTTTTTCTTTTCTTTCTATTGCATCAACCTCTTATGGAAAAGTTTCCAAGCCCCTACTCACGGAGGAAAACAAGGAACTAGAACTAGTGACAGATAGCAATCACCTCAAAGATAGGATGTGGATATGAAGGAAAGAAGGAAAATGTTAAGTATGGGTTACCATGGACACGCAACATCAATTAGAGCCTCCTACTTTTGCCCCTCCTAAACGGTGGAAAGAAAGACCTCAAGGAGGGTCAAACTAAACTAGGAGTAAGTGATAACCACCAAGGTTAAGTATGGGAATGTGAATGGAACCAAAAGCAATCTATCATCCAATTCAATCTGTGATCCATACTAGAAAGTTCATAAACATTAAATGAAAACACTTGATTACAAAATTGGTTAATGTACCTCTTATTTGATGACCCAACTTCTTTGGATGAATAGGTCCGATGTAATAAAACATTGACCAAAGCATGGATGAGAGGCCTTAGAGGCTAGCTATATGTGGCTCATCATAGGGTTAATTCCTAAAAATTGACATAATAGGATCGTTAATGTACCTCATATTTGATGACCCGCCTTTGGATGAATAGGCTAGTTGTAATAAAGCACTGACAAGAGCATAAATGAGAGACCTTCAAGGCTAGCTATCTATGAATCATCTTAGGTTGTTGGCTAACAAGTTGACATAATAGGAGAAAACAAATTCCCTAGAGATTCCCTGATAGATGTGTAACAATGACAACATCACGTCTTGAAGCAATTAAGGTTAAATTATCACCAGTGACCTTTACAACCCATCAATCTAGCCAAATTCCACCTTTTTGTTGGTGTGTGTGATGCGAAAAATAGAGAGAAGACTCAAACCAATTCCTAGAACAAGAAAAACATCTCCAAACTTGGTGACAACAATGATGACATCACCACATCCTAAAACCAATAATGTTGAGTTATCACCAATCACCACTTTCTCTATGTGTTATTGTTGATAATCAAAGAGGAGATGTCGATGCTTATCCATCTGCCTAGTAGCTCTAGAATCAAAAACCCATTCATCTTACAAGGAGGGCAACATGTGCGCAGTCAAATGAGCACTAAGAGTGGATCCAACATGTTTGTTGGAAGCCCCTTCTAGCAACTAGTTTGTTTTGCAAACTCTTCCATCTTTTGAAGACAATAAATGCAAGATTTGAAGATGTACCCTTCATTATGACAAAAATTGTATGAGTTTCTTCTTATTGGAGGACTTTCAATCCCCCCTCTCCCCCGCTTTAACTACTCAAGTCCATCCATAGAAGGTGTTGATAGCATTTAGATGGGCGTAATATCGAGGGGGGTTGGGTGGGGGAGTTCTCCCATATTCCTCAATGTGACTTAATCCTATATAAGCTTACAAAAAAACTTGTTCCTAGATAAAATTACCAAAAAACCCATCAAAATATGAGGTCTCTAATTTTCCCTAATAATTGAAATATTATAACTTATGATGGCAAAGGATTTAAGGCTCGAGAGACATTATTGGAACAACGTTTCATATTCTGAATTTAATTTTGCCTTTCCTCCTAATGTATTGATTTTAACCTTCAAGTTCTTAAACCTTGCAATATACTCTAAAGCACTTTCAAAGTCACCCATTTTACTATTAGAAAGTTCAATTTTGAGTTTGTTTACATGGTACTCACTATTCCAAAGGGTGTCTTGAAAGTATTTCATATTTATAAGGTCAAAGCTAGCAACAATGTCACAAGGAAGGGGTTTCCCTAATAATGTCCACAAACCCTTCACCAAATAAGGGAAGTTGTTTGAGCAAACTTCCACTTTGAGCCCATTAGGTCTAATATCAACGCAAAGAAGAGGCCTTTGAATGAAAAAAAAAAAAGTCTTTAAAGGTTTACCTTGACAAACCTAAGAGAGAGAGAGAGAGGTACTTTTTCTACTGAAAACAACAAAAAAAAAGATATATATAATTGCAATGTGCCACCGCTTGCTAGAAATCAAAGGCATTTGGCTTGTAAGAGAGTTTAAACACTAGGAAACTCTAAAAAACAAATAGTATGGAAATGGATGCATTGTTCTTAGGGTCTTTACTATACATGTGAACATCCCCAAAAAGGCACACATACCATATAAACATAATTTGCAAAGTCAATAACTCTGGGACCACTAGATATATGCCCCACCTCATTAATAATAATAATAATTTAATTTTAAGGTCACAACCAAGCCAAACGCCATATTGATGGATGAGAACCCCTTGTTTGTGGGACAAGGGGCCCACCTCAATGCAACAATTTAACTACAATAAAGTCTATGGAGGTGTACAGACTCTATCCCCCTTTGCATTTGACATGTGAACTCTTAGGAGAAAACACATGTTCTTAATGTTACAATTGTATCACCATGGCAACAAATGATTCACATATATTATGATTAGAGCCTCAATTCCCACCCACATCCATCTAATTCCACCATGAACATTTTTTTATCAAACCCCATTGCTAATTAGGGCAATGCTTGAAAATCCATTTTAAAAGAGGACGGCAATTTCAAAGGTGCTACCCTTGTCTAAAATTACAATGGAGAAGAGGGGCATATAGCAAATTAATTGTGGTTAGGATCAAGACCGGAATTTCTAAAGAGGCCCACGCAAACATGCTATGGAACTTTCAAGAATGTTTTGCGATAATAAGGAAGAACGCTTAGAAGACAAGTTATCCAACTTGACGATGATGCAGTGCAATTAGGACGTACCATATTGGTTAGATCAAAAAACCCATGCCTGCTTTTTGCCCTCTCCTAGAAAAGCAAAAGAGCAACCCTCTTCATCTTAGGCGACCTTGAGGTGGTATCATATCCTATTGGCTCCAAAACCCCATTTAAATAGTTGCAAAGAAACATAAGCAATGTCACTAACCAAAAATGTTTAGATCAACTCCATACCTTGGCATAGTCCTTGCACCAAAATACTATTCTACATCATGGCTCAAAGCACCAATGCCTAGTGGCGAGATGAAGAGAAAACCGCACATGGATCCAAAGGTTCAACGTGATTACGTGTGAACATTAGACAAGATTGTCCCTGATGGGGAGTGTGATACCATATGAGAACAATTGAGCACCTAGATAATTGCAAAAAATTATTTAGTTATGCCCATCCAATTAGAGATCGAGAGAAGCTCACTTTTGTGGAATGGTTATACTTATATGGTTGTGTTGCCTAAAATTTACAATGTTTGGCAAAACAAGTGCTTTCACAAATTATAAACACTTCTACTATAGAGAGGTGTTGAATCATAGATAATTTCATATAGGGTGCTGAGAGAAATAGAGAGTTTGTTGCCCTATTATTTGAGAAGACAAAGATAAATCATATAAGATTTTGAACATCTATAAGAAGAGGACAATTTGGATAATCTACTCTACTTCATATTATTTGATAGTATTTCAAGTCTTTGTACGTTTGTACTCTATAATTGCATTTTAAATATGGTTCATGTTATCTATGTACTACTAAACATTGATGCTCCGTGATTAATACCAAATTATTTGTTGGAAAGATGAAAACATACATATTTATGCTACTTGTGTACTTTGTAATTCCATTTTAAATACGGTTGATGTTATCAATGTCCTACTAAACATACTTTGTAATTCCATTTTAAATACGGTTGATGTTATCAATGTACTACTAAACATACTTTGTAATTCCATTTTAAATACAGTTGATGTTTTCAATGATGCTCCATGATTAATGTAGATTCTACCATGATGACATGTTTACAACTTCATCATTATGTGGAAACACAGCACAAATATGTATGCTTTCATCTTTTCAACAAATAATTTGGTATTTTGCGTGTTTTTATGCATACTTTTAAAATCGAAACAAGGCTTTGAATCAACAAAACTATCTAAATGGGCTTCAAACCAAAACCGAATCATATCGGGTCAAATTGGATTCAATGAACCAGATTTGAAAAAAATACATCAATAATTATTTTCTAATGAAAAAAGTATTTTAAAGATTTCAAACC
The DNA here is from genome assembly GCA_000404065.3 of Pinus taeda. NCBI lineage: Eukaryota > Viridiplantae > Streptophyta > Pinopsida > Pinales > Pinaceae > Pinus > Pinus taeda. The sequence goes on along the minus strand of APFE030907750.1, from coordinate 69,048 downwards.
ATGATTCCAAAACATTAGAGGCACTATGCAAATTTTGTTCATCTATATATTATGTAGGGGTGAATATATCAAAATGGCACATAATGCAATACATGTTAACAACAAAATAAATAATCAATGAAGCTTTAAGTGGCCTCTAGAGTCCAAAAAAAATACTACAAGTTATTGGGCCATTGGCTTACTATAATGCATTGATCAACATGATCACTAATCAAATCATCATTGATTCACCACTACTAGAAATGGGATCATCGACAAGAGCTACATTAACATCATTTAGCTCAAAGTCTTCAGACTTGGATTCCTCAACCTTATAATATGGTAGAAATTGAAAAAGCTTAACCTGCCTAACCAATGATTTTGGTTTGAGTGAAGGGTTCATCTCCTCAACCACCTTATAGTATGGTAGAAAAAGCTTAGGATGCCTAACCAACTATTTTGCTTTGAGTGAAGGCTACAATTTTGTTAAGGCCATGGCAAAGGAGTTCAACAATTAATACCACCAACATTAGAAGAGTTCAACAATCAATACCACCAACATGGAGGTTCATAAAGAGTTTCAAGCTCTTGATTAAATCCAATCCCATACCATCATACATGACAAAATCAAATGGAAATGTTACAATCTCCCAAATCCTGAAATCATGAAAACTGTTTAGTTTGTTGGATTTGAGTGAGATCTAAAATTCTTTCTCCATATGAAATCTGATGAGGTTGGAACCACTCTCAAACAACGTGAAACAATTGATGGTAATGTTAAAAGTTTAACTATTGCTAGGGTTGAGTTAAATTTTTCCACTGGTTCATTACCTGGCCCTATCTCACCCACTGATTTCACCAGTTATCGGTTTAGATCGGTTGGTTTTTAAAACCATATATATATATATACACACACACACACACACATATATAAACGTTCCCTAGATTTTTTGAGAAATGTTGCGCTTCTCTCTATGCTCTAGCGACCTTGTCGTAAACCATATCTTAGTTGTCTCAACAATATACCTATTCTTCCTTTCAACAATGCCATTTCATTATGGTTTTTAAGGCATTGTCATCTCCCACTTAATCCCCTACTCTACAAAAGAAATCAAACTCCTTAGAGGTATAATCTCCTCAATTATTAGATCTCCATACCTTCATCTTCTTGCATGTCTAATTCTCAATAGGAGTTTTTAACTCTTGCAACCTACTCAAGACCTCATCCTTGGTCTTCATAAAATAAATCCAAGTTTTTCTAGAAGCGTCATTAATGAAAGACATGTGATAGAATTACCTATCAACAAAGTTGATGACATGGTTCAATGCACATCTGAATTTCCTAGACCAAGAATCCCTCTTGGCTCATGCTCACTACTTGGTAAGACAATCTTTGATGTGATCATTGAGTTCACATCCCTTGCACAGTGTTGTCATCTCCACATTGAAATCAAGCAATCCCTCCACCATGTTCTTCAAGAGAGACAAAGCTCAATAATGCAAGTGACCTAATTGTCATGTCAAAGTTCACACTAATTGTCATTGTTATGCACCAAATCTCCATGTTTCATAAGATCAACTAACAAATTGTAAAGGCCATAGTCACACACTCCTCTCATCAAAATTTGACCAGCATTGGGACTACATTTTCAAATGATCGCTTATTGATCATTAAACTCAATCATACATATTAGATCAGTTTATAGAAACAAAACAAACAAACAAAAAATTATTTATTAAACTACGAACATACAATACATCATGCACTTCAAGAGCCTCTTACTAACATGTACAATGAGATAGAACCCCTCCAAATCACTAAGTATTTAGCACCATCACCAAGCTCTACTTGCATTTCCGAATCTCATTTTTCTGTTAATTTTTAAGGGACAACTGCAAATTTACTATCTAATGCAGTGATTTTGCCCTTAGAAAATTTTTCTATGAAGTAAATTAATTTCTGAAAACAACAAACAGAAAATACTTTGGCACCTTTAACTCGACAATTTGCAGTGAAATTTAAAACAAAAAATCACTCAAAAAAATATCATACAAGACAAAATTAACCCTCCAACTTCTCATCATTTAATTTCTCAAAGAAATCATGGGCTCCCTAACCGGGGAAAATGGCCCTCGGAATTTACAAGGAAATTATAGCAATATCTAAGATAAATTCTTTAGCTAAAATAAGCAACCCACTCGACCTCCTTAAGCCCTTGAGCCACTATGATATGTATATGCTTGGACCTGTCATGTAAAAATAGATTTTCCAAAAGCTTGATATAACTTTGGCTATCACAATGGATCACCATAGGGCCCATCTCAAGATCAAACAACCATGTGAGCATCTTGCCAAGCCATATGGCCTCACAACTCGCCTGACTCGATTGCATCATTGAGCTAAGTGCCACAAAGTGTTGCTTCCTACTAAAAAACCAGATCACTATTGACCCCAAGCTAAAAAAACATCCAAAAGTACTTTTCCATGCACACCCAACCCAATTTGAATCTTTATAGCCCTAGAACTACACTCCACCAACTGTAACATACCTCAGTCCAAATTCCAATGTACCACAAAGATACCTGAGCACATGTTTTGTTGCCACCCAATGAACCCTCCTCGACTTCACCATAAACTAATGGAGTGTGTTCATAGCAAAATATATATCTAGTCTAGTATTTGCTAGATACATAAAGAACCTAATCAGTTGCCTATATAAAGCGGGATCCATCGATTCACTCTCAAAAGCATTAAACTTCCTCAAGTTGGTAATCATAGGTATAGACATACAGCTACAATCCTCCATCCCAAATCTCTTCAAGATCCCAACTGCATACGTGCCCTGCCCAAGGACAATCTCTCTTGGTTGCTACCACACCTTTAATCCCAAATAGTAGTGCATCAATCGAATATCCTTCATCTCAAAATCCAAAGCAAGGTCCTCCTTACACATCCCTATGAGCCTCTCCAATCCCATTGGAAAGAGATCATCAACATAAAGTACCAAGATTATCAGTTCACCATCAACAAGTACATATTACAAGTTGGAGTCTGCCTCACTCTTGGTGAAGCCCAACCCAAATAGGTACCCATCAATCCTAGAGTACCATGCACAAGATGCCTACTCAAGTTTGTACAAGGCTTTCTTTAGCCTGCATACATGGGACTCTCCCATGCACCTCAAATCACTGAGCCTGCTCGATATACACCTCTTCCTCAATTACCCCATTCAATAAGGTGGTTTCACATTCATCTAATGTATCCTCCAACGCATCTCTGAAGCAATCGAGATGACTATCCTAATAAATGCATATCTAGCGACAAAGGCAAAAATCTCCTCATAGTCTACAAAAAACCCCCTTGCCACAAACCTTGCCTTATACTTCTCGACATTGCCATTAGCTGCATGTTTAATCTTGTAGATCCATCAAGAAGTGACTGCTAACTTCCCCTTAGGCCACGATACCATCTCCCAAGCATCGTTCCTTATGATGGCATTGTATTCTTCCATCATGGCGTCCCTCCAAACCCGATGGTTTGCTACATCCTCAAAGGTAGAAGGTTTGGAATTGTTGTCGCTCAGATTGTACAGGCACGGTTGTGACAACGACTTAGGTTAGGGGTGGTCACTCTGATCCCTGACCTCTTCATTCTAGCTATCTCCCAACAACAGCCTATGGGGGGTAGTCCCTATGGAAGATAAAAATGCAAGACTTGTTGGCAACCAACAAGTCCAGGAGACATGATTGAATGGCCTAGCCACTTATTTGATTTTAGCAAAGATTTATAGATTAGATTAGATTAAGATGTGAAACCAATGCCTTATGGAGTCAATTTCTTGCTTTATATCAATCAAAGACCAAGTAACCAGATGAAAAACCGCTACTTGAATGCTTAACTATCCTATATGCTATGCAAATCCTAACACTTAGGTGTGATGCAAGGATCTTGGTTACTTTTAATTACATGCCTATCTAGGTGTATCCTTCCTCTTAACTATTTTGAGCTAGTCTCTAGAGTAGGTTGTGAGAAAGAGGCCAAGGGGAAGCAAGCAGAGGCTTGATTAACAATACCTCCCCTTAGGTACTAACCACCCGGTGCCTCCGGTGCTATAGAGACTGTGGCTCTCACAACTGCAAGGTCACTATGTTAACCACTAAAGAGGTGCTAGAGTCCTCAAGCTAGGTGAGAAAGGTGATCCTATTTTCTATCGACCAAGCTTATGCTTGGAGGTAAATTATTGATGCAAGGCTAACCTTAGAATGAGAGTGAAAGATTTATTGTGTTAGCTTAAGTTAAGATTATTTAATGTTCTTTAAATCTTGATGTTGGTTATCTAATAACAAGAGTACATAACAATGAATTGAGAGACAATCCTAAACAAGACAAAGTGCTAACTTAACAAGTGCCAACAAGATATAGGAGATAACCAAAAGATACACTTGCCCAAGAATGAAATAGATGCTCTTCACAATGATTCACCAATATAGAGTTTCACAATAGATATCCACTTAAAACAGGAATTATAAATCCAATGACATATAGAGCATTTATCCAATTAGCCAAAGATGCCAATTACTCAAGATAGACAACAAAATTATCAACGCTCTTATGCAATTAGAAAGCCTTCTAAGATATGCCAATGTGTGAGGAAACAATAGATACCAATATTAGATCTATTCACTCAGGCAATCAAGATTATTAGATTATGAGATGAATGTGCTTTTTCGGGAGTGAGTTTATTAGATATGAATTACAAATATTTTGAAACCACACAAGACAACAGTGTTAATGCCTTGGAAACAATAGAAGCAATTTAATAATTAGCCCAATAATAAACTCACTTAAATGCTAACATACCAATGGAGCAAGAAAAAGTATAAACGCTTTATGTTCCTTATGATCTTATGATATTCAGTGAGCCACAAATTAACTTTATAACAACAGTGAATAAAATTATGCCAGCACACTTTAAATGCCAAGATGAGCATGCAAAATACAAGTGAACTATCCTACTATCATAACTACTTTGCCAATCACTAATCTCTTAATAAGTTAGGATATCTTATTATGCCAATACCACTATCAAATATATCAGACTTCAGCAAGTAATTACAACAGAGATGACAGTCATGAAATTATTCAAATAATGAGTGCCTAATGAATGCAAATTCACTTATTACTACAACAAATACTTTAATGGTTGATTTTAGGCCAATTAGGTGAGATCTTTACCACTGTTATGCAACTTATTAGATGGTTGTAATAAGACAGTGAGGGAACTAAGGGTTTAGAGATCAAACAATTAGGCTCAAGGCCTTCGAAAACTTGCCAGATTTTCTCCAGTGAAGAGAGAACACCTGAAATCACCAACTTGTCTCAAAACATCTGCAAAATACACCAATTATTAGTTTGGAAAACAAATGATCAAATCAGAGATGGAAGAGGCCAATTGAGGCAAGGCTAGGGCCAAGGAAGAGGGCTTAGAGAGGTTAGTGAAGGCCTAATAGGCCTGCTGCTAAGGTCAAGGACCAAAGGACGCCACAACAAGCCTTCTAAATGTTGCGGCCAAGGGAGACAGCCTCACAAGAAGTTGCCGCAAGCCCTAGAGGGACTGCGGCAAAGGGTTAGAAGCCCTTAGACCTTGACGGCAGGTGTAAGGAGAGGGAGCTAAAGGGAAATGGAGGGAGACGGAGGGATGAGGAGACAAGGACAGGATGCCAAGGGGAAGGGAAGGCCTTTGGCAGGCTTTGGAGGGTTGGCCGAGAGGAATAGGAGGTCAACAGAGGGTTAGAAGAGGAGGACGAAGGCCTAAAGGCAACCCTAAGGGCTTGCAGCCAGGGTTATGAGGGTTGTAAATCCCGCGACAAGGAGAGGAAGGTTTTCGGTAGCCTTGAAGGGGCCTAGCTAGGCCTAGCCGGTTGAAACTAGGCCTAGAGACCCTAAAAAATTTGAAACCCTTGCCAAAAATTCAAATTCAATTTGCTTCAGATCTGCAATATTGCTCAATTTCACTGCAAAATTGCTTGATGTTGGCCTTGCAAAAAAATTGGGGACTAGATCTTACCCTCAAGGACACCTAGATCTAACTCAAAACCCAGCAAATCTTCTTCAAATGGCTTGGATCTCCCCTACACAAACGGAAATAAAAATACCCAAAATCCCAATATATACAGAAATTCAAAATAAACCCCAAACCTCAGCTGCAAAACAAGGGTAAGAAAAAATTATTCTAAAAAAAAATTACAAAAATAATTTACAAGCTACATACAAACATACAATGCTTGAAAGAGTTTTTTGAAGAATAATTTTTATGATAATGACAATAGCTTGATGTATTTCGAAAGATAGATGTTAACCACAGCCTTAATGAAGTATGAAAATCACATAAATTTCTTGAAGCCCAAACAAGGTTGGTTTGTGCCCACAGTTTGTGAACTTGGAGCCCAAGGTTCGGAGAACCTGCAAATTCTATATATTTCTTAAGAAAAAATTGTTAGATCATACAATGAATCGGATAACCTAAGATAAGCCCAACACTTACCAATAGATAGATGTTAACCACAGCCTTAGTGAAGTAAGAAATCACATAAATTTCTTGAAGCCCAAACAAGGTTGGTTTGTGCCCACAGTTTGTGAACTTGGAACCCAAGGGTCAGGGAACTCGCAAACTCTATATATTTATTAAGAAAAATTGTTAGATCATGCAATGAATCGGATAACCTAAGATAAGCCCAAAACTTACTAATAGAATGTTCCTATCATCTACACATGAAATAACAATTCATATAATATTGAAGCACAATATAAGAAAGCACATACCTGACACGTGCCACAGATCAATGAGACAAAGACACCATGAACTGAACCCCAAAGTCTTTTCTTATGAATTTTAAACGTTCCCAACAGAACAATTACTTCACACCAACGTTTACAAAATTACATTTAGACCAGAATGACCATCATTGTATCTTCAGAAGCAAATGGCTTCTAATTTCTAGATAAATCCTCCAAGTGGAAAATAACGGCTAGTTGACTTGATCCTCGACAAAATAATCTTGACCGTCAATAAATCTCTGATCAACTTTTAATCTTTGTCGTCGAAAATATGGACATAAACTGGACACACTCCTATAAAGCCTCATCACGAGTCTCATCCTCCACTACATTATGAGGACTCTTATTCTACAAATATATAGTTGTGTTACAAGCCTCTGCCCATAAGAACATAGGTAGATCTTGATCATGGATCATGGCCTTGGCTACTCTTATTATAATCCTATTTTTCCTCTTTGCCACACGTTCTACTATGGATTGTATGGCACTATCAGTTCTTGCTTGATTCTACCTCCTTGCAGAAATTCTTGAACTCAATGGAGGTGTACTCGCTCCCATTGTCTAATTTGGCCTAGGAAGACACATAAATGACCCTTTTGTCTAGTGACATTATGAGTTTTATTAATGTCGAGAAGCAAAGTACTTTTTATGAGATATGTGCATTGTACTTTAATTTATTAAAGTCACATGTGCTATAAAAGTGACTTTATGAGAAAAGTACTAAGTACACTTTATATTATTAAAGTGACTTTATGAAAGAAAAAGTGCAGATGGTACAAAAAAAATTAAAAAGTACTAGAAGGCTCATTAACTGAGGGGAGCCACATGAGGGAGGGGGTCAGTGGCGAACTTGATCTTGTGTGCTGATATTTAATCTCAACCCTTGATTTCTAAGGGTTAGAGTTCTCATCTTTTGAAGAGGCAAAAAGAGAAAAAGGATAGAAGGGAAGCTCATTATTCTAATGAGACTTGAGGAGAGGAGCAAGGAGGACAAGTTTGCAAGGGTGAGGAAGAGGAAATCAAACACCAAAGTCAAGCCCAAGTTTTCTGGAGCAGACTGGATCCCAAGATTTTTGGGGTGGGTTATTAGGTCGAGTTTCTTGGGATTTCATGCCGAGTTTTAAGCTAGAAGTCAGTGTTGGTTTGTTGGTAAAGCTCAGTATGGATCTCAGCACATTTCTTGGTGTGAGATAGGGTTGTTTGAATCATATAATTCTACCACTATTTAGTCAATAGGGCCACAAATATAGGAGATTGTCTCATTGTTATTGCAAACTAGAGAACACAAACCTTGAGGCATTATCAATATGATTCCAGGAGAGAAATTATATCAGACTTTGTCACTGATTTCTACGGGTGATTTATGTTATTCCTGGCACAGAGATCAAGGCACCGTGTTGTGGCAGCTAGCACAGAATTCAAGCAAATCACAGTTGTGTTTCTGATTGTGAGGGAGGTTGGAATTTCTATGTAATTTGGCAGCAACATCGGCAACCACTAAAAGGGAGATAAGTTAGACTTTTCTCTACTGTGTATAAATTTCCTTATCAGCGATTAAAATCCTCCTTTAGAACTTGTTTTCCCCTTGTGGGTTTTTCCAGGGTCATTAGACCAACAGTAGTGTAATTTTTAGAGTGTGTTTGCTTGCATTTATTCCATGTATCAGCTGTGTAAACAAAGAGTAGAGTAGACTTTGATATTTTGAGTTAAATGAATGCTAAGTTGCTAACATATATATCAGCTCATATGTTATGATGGGATTTGGGCGTTAGGCCTATGCAAAAACTTGACACTAGGAAGGGCTACATCATAGAAAAAAATTCTACTAACCAGATACAAAATCCACTAATATAGACCAGAATAATCAAAATGAACCAAATCCAAAACTCCCTTGGACCTAGTCTCACTATTAAGAAATGTTGCCTTGGCATGCTTGCCAAGCGCACATACTTTGCAGTGCACACACCATCCTGCTCTACATTGAACTCTAGAAGACTAGTGACCATCTCCTATAACAATTGTAGAGACCTATAGTATAGATACCCCATCCTCCTTAGGTTGTCACTACTATATAGAAGGGCTTTCACTACCTGTCCTCTCAATAGATATAAGTTACTCTCTATGCTACCTATAACTTGATTTTTGTAGCTTGGGAGGTACTCCGAGCCTTGAGGATTGAGGGTTTGGAGGAAGGAGCTCCACAAGTGGCCATGTGGGCTTGAAACCCGAGCTTGGGGTTTTGCACCCATCAATGTTTGGGCCAAAGCCATGACTATATTGGGAGATGTGATGGATGAAGATGATATAGGATGTTGAGACGAATCCAATGCAACAAAAATCATCAAAATTTGACATGTAGAAATGGAGATATGAATTTTCGAAGATACGATGGGTTAATTTGTCTAACAATCCGACAAATTCATTGGAGCCACCTGATGCATATAATTATAGGTCAAGTGTGAGACATAATGCACATCCAAGAGCAATCTCATCAAGCAAATACCTTTAAAATTTACGGCGATGATCTGAGGCTAACGTGGAGCAAGAAGGATGAGTTTGGGAGGAGTTTCTCTCTGTTTTAGGGTACAAACTTCTTGTAGGACTAAGACACGAGCTTGAGGAGAGGTAAGGGCTACTTCTATGCTTGTTATATTGTGTATTGGACTTCTGTTTGGGCCACAGGTGGGTTGTAGCTACAATAGCATATATGGAGACTTGTTGAAGGGCAGAGAGGCTAAGTAAGGGTCCTCTCACTAGCCGCAACCTCTAAGTAGCCACTACGGCCTAAACAGAGGGTGTTAACCCTCAAACAATGAACAAAATTCTTGTTTTAGCTTGACCTTAGGCTGTAGGGTTTTTTGAGAAGGATTCCAAGGAAAAACAGTGTGGAAAAGGCCTAACAAGGGGCATAAATGAAGGATAGTCAGCTGAAAGAGAAAACGTAGTGATTGGAGCATTTCTTAGGTGTCGCAGCAGTGTGACTTTAGCCCTAAACAGAGCTCAGGTAGCATAGATCCCAAGGACAAGAGCAGACCAACAGTATGTTGGAGGTTGTGCTCTCTTGTTGATGAGATTTGTGGGTGGATGGATGTCCTAGGAGAGGACAGTTTGAGGAGTTTGTTGACAACCAAGAGGAGGGCTTTCCTAGATGGTTGGATGCCCTAACGAAGAGCAAATGCTATAGCAAGGATTGGTCACCCGTGGTCTGTTGGAGGGCAGTGTGTGAGTGGACCAGGTGTGGACATGGATTGGGCATTTATGGTTTGTTGGAGGACAACGTGATAGTGCCCAAATTGGAGCCTGGTGCACACCATCTTCATGGACCTAGGTGGTTCCTAGAGTGGCAGTTGTTGAGCTCAATGTTTGATCAGCCAAAGGAGCAGTTGAGCAACCCTAGACGTGTGTGTGGAGAAGGATTTCTACAGTAGATGATGGGCAGTCCTCTTAGCCTGTGATCACTATGGGAGATTGTTGACACCTAATCCGAAACGGATGGGTGAACTGGACAGTCATCCAGAAGATGAACTGATCCGCCTGTATTTATGTATATAAATATATGTCAGCTAATGAATAATATAAATCAGTTTTCTCTCGCTGATTTATTCTGGAGTTACCCTGGCCTGACATGGTATCAGAGCACAGGTCCCAGAAATAGTTATAACTCCTGCCCGAGAGCTGCTCAGTCTCTGACATACCTGGAATACCTGGAGCCTGGCGATGCCTGAAGACTGCAGCTGCTGAAGACTGCCGCTGCCTTCATTAAAACCCCTGGCCTGACATTGGTAATGTATGACTGTTTTTTGGATCCGCGTGAACAGTTTTTTAAACGTATGACTGTTTGCATTCGTTGAACTTCTCCTACCCTACCCATCCGTCCTTGCCAGTCGCCTTTCTGCAGCGTTTTAAACGTATGACTGTTTGCAGCGTTATGAAATTTTTTTCCGCCTGAAATAAAGATATTCGTTATCATTCGAATTGTGTTTCTGAAATGCCATTACTGTTGGGTTACACTCTTTGCCCGCCTTGAATCCTCGCCTTGCGCCTGCGTGGTGGCCACATTTGTAGAACTGTGGTCCCATTTGTTGAACTATCGAATTGAACTATCGAATTTGGTATCATTCGTTGAACTATCGAATTGTGTTTCTAAAATGCCATTATTGTTGGGTTACACTCTTTGTCCGCCTTGAATCGTCGCCTTGCGCCTACCCTCGCCTTGCACCGACCTTGGCCTGCGTGCTGGCTCTGGATTTAGATAATGGCACGGTTGTAAACATGTTGGTTTTCAAGTCTAACTCCGGCTCTTAACTCTCGGCATCATCATATCTTGTATAGTTCGAGAATCGGCATCAGCATATATCTTGTATAGTTCGAGAATCGGCATCAGCATATGTTATATAGTTAGGTCTTATGGGAATTTATTTGACTCAGTAAAAGCATTGCCGTGTAGGGAAATGAATTTCAGTGGACATTAAAAGCATTGCCGTGTAAAGGCTTCCTGTTCTACCAAGTTTTAGATGCTGGCTTCGTATTCTCTGTTGTTAGACATTCCATTATGTGAATCATGCACTTTTATTTGTGATCGAACTATGTTGAAATAAAGATATTGAATGCCAAGAGATCATCAAATATTGTATTTATATGAGTGCTGTCCAACTGTTCTGAAGTTTATTATGGCAATGTTGGTTAAGCATATTATAGCAGAATTTTGAATATGATATGGTGATTTTAAGCTGAGATATATATGGTGATTTTAAGCTGAGACAAATAGGGTGATAACAGCATTTTGAATATGGAATGATTTTGCATATATATATGGTGATATAAGGCAGATTTTAAATGTTTTTTCTCCATAACAAAATCATTTTAAAGCAGAGATATACATAGTAATTCTCCATCATTTTTTCAAAGCAGCGGAAGTTTTTTTAAGAGTATTTTTCCATCAGAAGTATATATCAGCAAAAGTTTTTTTTTCAACAGAAGTAACCTTTACAG